>JAFFST010054745.1:13075-23875 GCA_022414735.1 Noturus placidus | reverse complement strand
GGGTGTGTGTGTGTGTGTGTGTGTGTGTGTGTGTGTGTGTGTGTGTATTTTATAAATATTTTACTTAATCATTTTACTACAACAATACTATTTTTTCTCGCAAAAATGTCAAAAAAAAAAGAAAAAAAGAAAAGGCATGGATACCTCCATGTTCATGTATTGTTAGCAACTACCCAGCCAGCTAACATTACTGAGATGAGTGATGTGCATTTACATCATCAAAACAACTAACTTTATAGTAAATGTAATAGATTTAACAAGTAAATACAATACTGCGCAAAAGTCTTAGGAGCATGCAAAGAAATGTTGTAGAGTAAAGATGTCTTCAAAAAGAAAGAAATGAAATGTTTCTACATTTAAAATAATATACTATAAAGTGCAGTAACAAACAGTAATACATGAAACAAAGTCACTATTTAGTTTGAAGACCCTTTGGTTTTAAAAAATAAAAATAGCAGTCTCTGGTACAATTAGTGCAATTTTATAAGGAAACGAGCTGTAAGTTTTATTGAGCATCTGCAGACCCAGCCACGGTTCTTCTGGAGATTTTGACTGTCGCACTTGCTTTTTATTTTTGCAGCAAAACCCAGCAGCCTTCATTGTGGTTTTTGTCTGAAACGTGTCTCTTACATAATATTCTGCTTTCTTTCCTGATATACACACATTTTTCTGTAACGTTTAATTTTGTGCTGAAAATTAATGTTTGGAAATATAAAATGTTTTTGTAATGACAGGATAATGTAGAAGTCATAAAATAAAAAATCTATAACAAAGTTTATACTAGTATTGATTGATCTAAAGCGGAGGTCTTCAACAGCGAGTCTTCAACAGGACCCCCCCTAGGGGGTCCGCGGAGGTACTGCATGGGGATCACGAAAGTTTTGGTACCAGTTTGATATAATTTAATTTATATAGCGCTTTTTACAATGGTACATCGTCTCAAAGCAGCTTTTTACAGAAATTTTACATTTACAAGCGACTTACTAATGAGAGAACATTCACACACCAATGGTAGCAGAGCTGCCATGCAAGGTGCTAGCTTGCCATTGGGGGCAATTTAGGGTTCAGTGTCTTGCCCAAGGACACTTCGGCATGGGATCACCCGGGCCGGGATTCGAACCACCAACCCCACGATTAGTGGACAACCCGCTCTACCGACTGAGCCACAGCCGCCCTAACACAAATTCATGCAATATATATAATTAGGGGGTTCCCGCTCCATCTCGCCATTAATTTGAGGGTCCTTGGCCTGGAAAACGTTGAAGACCTCTGATCTAAAGCATAGGTTCCCAACCCTGGTCCTGGAGAACCCCTTATCTTGCACATGTTAGTGTTTTCTCTGCTCTAACACACTTCAATTCAGGAAGGACCACTAATTAACTGATTAGCTGAACCAGGTGTTTTTGGAGCAAGGAAAAAACTACTAGTGTGGAGGACTGGCGGTACTCCAGGACCAGGAACCTTCCCAATTTGACAAATTGTGTGGATGTTTTCATTCCTTATCTTACATTACCATAGGCTATGGATTTTTCTTTCTTGTCACATAGCCTTGTTAACGGTGCCAGCCTTAGTCACTGTGGAGGTGTGTGGGTTTTGGTTGCGTTAGGCATGGTGGCAAGGCGGAAGGGAGAGCGGTAATCCTATGGGCACCGGAGGAGGTGCATCTGGCAGTAATGCCATAGCAGGTCAACATCTAACTGTGTAATCAATATTAACATAGGATTTCCATTTGAGGAATCTTTTATTAATTTTAGACTTAATTAAATAAATAAGCTTGGTTATCACCAATCTACTGGGTGTTGGCTATCAGTAATAAAACTGGCAAAAGTTCATTGTTAATACAGTTTGTTACTTATATAGTGGATACAACCTCCATTCATCAACATATACTTATTGTCAAAACAAACTTATTTAACCTAGTTAGCAAGCTAGTGCAGTGAGGCAATATGTTTCTCTAAATCTGAAGTAGAGTTCTTATAACATTTCTTTATTTACTGGCAGACATGTTCACAAGTCCCTGAGGTCCAAATCCAAGTCAAGTCTCAAGTCTCTGTGGTGGAGTCCAAGCCAAATCTCAAGTACCTGAGGTCCAAGTCAAGTCTCAAGTCCCTGAGGTCCAAGTCCAGTCTCAAGTATCAGCGGGCCATGTCCAAGTCAAGTCTCAAGTCTCTGAGGTCCATGTCCAAGTCAAGTCTCAAGTCTCTGAGGTCCAATTCCAAGTCAAGCCTCAAGTCCCTAGGTCCAAGTCCAAGTCAAGTCTCTGATGTGGTGTCCAAGCCAAGTCTCAAGTCCCTGAGGTCCAAATCCAAGTGAAGTCTGAAGTCCCTGAGGTGGAGTCCAAGTCAAGTCTCAAGTGCCTGAAGTGGAGTCCAAGTCAAGTCCCTGAGGTCCAAGTCGTAGTCAAGTCTCAAGTCTCTTAGGTGGAGTCCAAGTCTCAAGTACCTGAGGACCAAGTCCAAGTCAAGTCTCAAGTCCCTGAGGTCCAAGTCCAAGTCAAGTCTCAAGTCTCTGAGGTCCAAGTCAAGAATATAATCAGGAATGCCAAACCAAAATGACTTGATTTTCACAAGTTTCAATAGGCCTCTTTCGTCCATTTATAAATTAGTTATGTGAATGTTGTCATGATTCTCCCCTTAAAGCAGCGTGCTCTAGCGCAAATGCGCGAACACCTGCTTGCCCGATGTTGACTTTGTTGACATTCATGACATTTCAAACACGTGTATTTTGCTTATGTTTCTGTCATGTCTCCTCCCCATTTCTGTTATTGGCTACTTTGTCATGTGTGCTGTATTGCCCTCAGCTGCTAGCGATATACAGGCTGATTGTGTCTGCTTATATACCGCGCGCCTCCCAGCACACGACGCGGATTATTGAAATTAGATTAGATAACTTTAGAGTCTTTATGATAGATTACCATAGTGTTATCCTGTTATGGTTCATATTTCGTTTCGCCCATGTTAGTTTAGTTCACGCTGGGTTATCCGCTCCCAGTTCATAGTCTTAGCTTATGTTTCATGTTTCATGTTTCATGTTTCATGTTTAGTGTATCAATCCGTTGTTCCGTGACCTCGACTTCGATTTCTGCCTTGCCCCGTATTGTTCTGTTGGCATGATCTCCCTACCTTTTGCCTGCCTTGGATTACTCTATTTGACCAACATTTTTTGACATTTCCTAACAATCTCTCGTTTAGGGTTGTTAATAGTATCGGTACTTCGGTTCCAAGTCGTTTCTAAAAATAAAAAAAATTGACGGTACCAGATTTTCATAAGTACCGGTAACACCTTTTCATGGGTGCACCGTGCAACAAGAAGTTATTGGAGCCAATGCAGCAGCACCTCCGCCGGTCACCATGGCTACATCCAAAACCGCAAACATACCTTCTATATAGAAGACGAAATACCCTTTATTACCCTAAGTGTGTAAAAGCCACGCATCTAAAATTTCAGTGCGGAGAGATTAACCGTGCTGTCAGGAAGAGCGGCTGCTTATCCGCTGTATTTATTCATGCAGTTCAAGCAGGTGAGTTTAAAATGATGGAAGCGGTTGCATTATGAATGTTTAGTTTAATTCCAGTTTCATTCCAGTGTATTATTGCAAGAAAAACATCCTCGTTTTTGTTTACTTATTGTTTAGCATGCGCACGTTTAACGCTAATATGGTCCTTATAAAGCATTTAATGCTTTAACTTTTATTGTGGTAAAATAAATGGGAGGACATGATAGGGTTTACTAATTTTACACACCATAGGATTTTTGATGAGCGATATATCTGAGATTTATGTGTTAGAAAATAATAGATGTGTGGCTAGCACTGTTTGTTTTTAATATCATTCAGAAAAACATTTCTATTCTTGTCTGGATAACTCTAGTAGCTTTAATAATGATATACTTGACATACAGAATGGTGTTTTTAAAAATACATTTTATATTGATTATTTAATTTTATTAATAAAAGTGTGTTCTTTTAGCATGTTTTTGTGTTTTGCTTTGGTACCGAAATTGGTACAGAGTACCGTGGAATTTTCCTGGTATTGGTACCGACTACTGAAATTGGTACCGTGACAAGCCTAGTCTCATTGCCTTTGCATAACTAACAAACATATAAATGAGATCTTTATATGTTTAGGTTAGGGGCCCTAGAATAAAAGAACAAAGTTTGGACACTATTTGGATTGTATGCATGTAAAATAATAATAGAATTGTATTTTAAAGAATCTAAATATATTTGACAGTACCCATGTTAATTTAAATCATGTGATTTTCATTTCTCTTATACATTTCTCTTATACGTACTCATACTGAATGTACTTACACACTTACACATCTGAAAACCCCCAAAGGATTTGAAGGTAGGATACATGGGATAGGTTGATGTGAATCATAAAATGGCCTGGGACAATGAGACTCCCAATGTAGTGAACTGAACATGATGGTATAAGTACTGAAATCTCATAAAATCAGGGTGGCAGGATGTGGCATTGCGGGAATTATTGGATTCATAATGACCACCCACTACCTCGCTTAAATTACATAATCTGCCTTGCATGTCACTGCATTCTTGTTGTTTGTGTGCGGGTATTGTGTGTTGTTTTGGGAGCAGATTGCACACGGCAAAGCGGTGGATGTAGCTCGGTTCAGCATGGCTGAGCCTACCCCATGCCGATGCTGCAGTGTGTGCATGAATGTGTGTGTGTGTTAGTGTATACACACAGTCTAATGGGTCCTACAGTCTAATGAGTGTGTTAAGTGTCCTCTGGTTCAACTTGGCAGCTGTTTATTGTCCAAATGTACTGCTGTGCTACGTCCAGCTGCAATGCTGAACATTCATCACTCAACGTGTGTGTGTGTGTGTGTGTGTGTGTGTGTGTGTGTGTGAGAGAGAGAGAGAGAGTTTGGCCACCGCTGGGGCTCAGCTTTCATGTTCCTGGATTCAGATAAACCGGATTGGGGAAATAAACCGGATATGAGAAATATATCATAACACTATTGCATTTCTATCCTACACAGAGTCTCAGCAATAGAGTAGTGTTTCTGTTTTTTTTCAACCCTGATGGTTTACATAATGTTTACAACATTTTATAACATTTAACAATTTTAAATATTAAGTATGAAATTACATCAAATCAACTTTGCAGTCAGTTTGCGATTCAATTTGTGCAAAAACGTTGACACTCTATATATATCATGAAATATACACTATCAGAAAAGCATACAGTTACATTTGTCATAATATCAATATTATTATCATTGCAACACCCAGCGCTACACTGAACGTGAACCAGCGTTGGTAAAACCATATAAAGCTTTTTCCACAACTACAGTTTTTCATTTGCTCGGAGTAGTCGGAGTTTGTTCAGTATTAATACTAATATAAAGTGCTAAGGGGTGTAAAGATTCAGCCGTTCAAATTGGTACACTGGCTTAATATTTTGGATATGGCTTTTGAGATTCTGCCCTGAATTTCTCTCTCTTTTATTTTTGATATGTTTTTATGTACCCTGCCTTGTGCCCGATGCCTCCTGGGATAGGCTCCAGGTTCCCCGTGGCCCTGAAAAGGAGTAAGCGGTTGAAGATGGTTGGTTGGTTGGTTGGATACTAGATTATGTGATAATTAGTACTGGGTGAATCTGCAGAAATCTTTGGATTTAAAAGCAACCAGCTGAGCCTGTAAGATTACTTTTTATACAACTGTTACACAATTAACATACAGTAATTAAATACATGTCCTGTCTTCAGGCTGCTGCATGTCCAAATAACAGTCCCTCCAGGATCCCGGACACAAAATCAAGCAAACTCCGCAATATTCCGAGAAACGTACAAGTGTTCTAAATTACCGCAGATTTGGGCCAAGGCACGTCATGTGACATCATCACAACGTGTATTCAGCCAAAGCCCCTTTTGATTCACGTGTGCCTCAGCACAGTCTTGCTCATAATTACATGAACCCGTGAGCTCATTTCAAAATGTTTACCATAGGATTTTGGATTTATTATCAACACAAAACGTCTAGTGTCTCTAGTCATTAACAAATTTACCAGACCGAGAAGCAATCTACTGACCTCCATTCAATCAGAGCCACGTTTAATAATCAAACAAACAAATGCACTTAAGCTGTGCTTAATGAGTCCCCACCTCACTCACAAATCCAAATTATGTGACAATCTTTAAGCAGTTACTACTACTACTTAATCACATAACATGAAATTGACATGGTCTAAATCCGTCTTGTTAATCTAATCTTATATTCAGCACACACTTGTGTTGTATCAGTCAACTGAGGTTAATTTGCATTAAATGAAGCTGTATGCTACTAGTATTACTACGGGTGGTGTCTGAAACTCTGATATGTTGTGATGTTAAAGAGTGGACAATATGAATAATAATATGAACTATGAACATCCTATAACCTCACAGAACCCGGACGTTGTAGTAGCTGATGCAATGTGTGTTCATGACGACAGCTCCCCTCATCACCTTCCTCTTAGATCCTCTCCTTCAGACCAGGAAAGATTCATCCTCACATGATTTTCTTTATCAAACACATTTCTAACTTAGTGACGTAGTAATCATTTAAGGAGCAAGCACCTGACCATCAAAGAATGAGCAATGACCAATTCTGATGCAATTTTTTAATTAAAGCCTTCATCTATGTAATTATAGTTACATGCTACAAGAATGACTGTTGTCTGATCAGATACGTGTGGCCTTGTCACATCGCATACTTACTGAAGGTGATAAAAAAAAAAACAATTTAATTAAAAACCCAGAATTGACCAAGCAGCATTTTTGCAATGCTTTTGTTTTTTTTTTTTTACACAAGTTAGGAGTCCAAATAATTGGCAGGGTTGTATTACAGGGGGTGGGGCTCACAGCAAGCAGCAAAAAGAATGTAATGCTATGGTTTGTGCAAATTTAATTAATGAAGGAGTTTGTAATAGCACTAGCTACATAATAGCAGTAGCACTTTTACAGTACTAGGTACAGACATTCTGAAGATTGTGATTTCACAGTCCTGCTACGCAGCTAATCCTTATAAACTACAAGGCAGAATTAGTTGCCATGACATGACAAAATACAATGAGTGATGTAAGTTTTTTTTTTCACAACTAGCCTTGTGCAATATAATTTCACATTCATATGCGATATTACATTGCCATAAGACCTGAAACCTTGAGGCGTTTTGTGTAGGTGCTCCGTAATTGAACAATTGAGCAGTCTTATTCTCCCCGATAAAAGAGTAGCTCAGGTGCTCAGGTGTTGTGAACTGACACCATCTGGTCCACACTCTTCCCCACATCTCAAATGCTCTCGATTGAACTGACTAACCTTAACACTAACCCTGACACTTTCTGTCACGGTAAATGGAGAAATCTTAGAGTTTGTTAACGTGAAAGCAAATCGGCCAATGTATCTTCGACATTAGAGAAGTATATATTAAACATCTTTTAACTAAATTTATTAGTGAAGTCACTGAAAAATGTCGCCCAAAAAAAGTCAACATGGCTTTATAAAAATTTATGAATATTTTGACACAAAAAGATGAAATATGGCTACTTTGAAGTGACAAACTTAAAACGTTACAAATAACGTTAATGGTGATGATAATTAGAAAGAGCTTAAATATGTTGGGTTTTGTTTGCTTACCACCTCTCTCCTGCTCAGAGACACTTCTGAGACACTTTGAGAGTGATAATGTCAGCTATGTGGACATTAGACAACTGATTTGTAAAAGGATTATATTGAAATGTACTGTTCAGTTGTTGTTGTTTTTTAATGTTTACTGTGCATTATGCAGAATCACTTAGAAATCCAAGCAACCTTCCAGCAAAGTTCTCATGACTTCCACAGTTCCTGATTGCACAGCTGGTAATATTATTACGCATTCCCATACTTTGCTGAAACCTGAAATGGTGGAAATGCTCAATTTCCTGAAAGTCAAATCCGCTTATCTCAATTATTTCAAATGGAAAATCGCAAGCAGTTAAAAAAAAGATAGCATCCAAACATAAGTCTTAGTGGTTGAGAGTTAAACATCTTGCTTAATGGTTGTTTTCTGGAATCCCTGGAATTGAGCCTTTTTCTAATCGTCTAAGAATCAATTCTTGTAAGGTGTAAATTTAACATTTGACCTAGACACAGTCCTATCTCTGATTCGTATACAGAACTCATTAGATGTCACCAGCTCCTATTATACTCCTATACTCAAAGCAGAGAGGGAAAAAGTCTACTAAAAGTTGTTTTGTTTTAAGATATATATCTAGAATATCCATGGGATCCAACAAAAACAGTTGATAGTGGACTGCTTCATTTTAAACGGTTATGCAGATGGTTGTGTGCAGTCAGATTGCGAGACAAAGAAGGGCCACATTGATTAACATGGGGGGTAAATGGTAAATGGTGCACTTATATGGCGCTTTTATCCAAAGCGCTTTACACTGTGTTTCATTCACCCATTCACACACACTCTTGGTAGCAGAGCTGCCATGCAAGGCGTTAACTAGCCATCGGGAGCAACTTGGGGTTCAGTGTCTTGCCCAAGGACACTTCGATATGTGGAGTCACTTGGCCCGGGACCCTACAATTAGTGGACAACCCACTCTACCACCTGAGTCACAGCTGCCCCAGGGGTGTACTGGACAGGTCATGGTGCACAACCGCCATTTTCCAATGTGTTTGCAATGTTCATTTATTCTTCTGAAGTAATGCTTTATCCAGGTCCGGGTCGTTGTGGTAAATTACTAATGTGTTGATATTTTGAAACGAGGTGAAATTAGGATTTGTGACTGAGGCTGTAGAATAGTAAGAAGCTAATCATGGCAGTAATTTGGCAGGGGTTTTAAATGGCATCTACAAGGATGACAAGGTTAAAATGAAGATCATGAAAAAAAGAGAAAGAGTACGTGGATGGTATGGTAAATTTACAATCCTCCATGTGGTAAGAACTGGAAGACAATTTTACAACGTGGTGTTGGTGATGAAATAAAACAGACTCTGGATGCAACTGCGGTGATTAAAATATGACACAAAGCACAGAAATCATCCTACTACTAGTATACTGCTTCTTTTCTTTTTTTTTTTTTTAAATCGATTGAATTTTTGGATGAAACGTATGGAGAATAAAAAGCCCACGATGAAATGACAAAATTTAATTTCACCTCCAATATATTCTACACACACTCCCGCTATACAAATGTTTACTGAGGACTAAGCAGTTTCAGAACGACTCTTCTTTCTTCCTCCCTCTCTCTGCCTCTCTCACTTTAGCGTTCCTCTCCCCTAATCATTATTTCTCCCTCACCTCATCTCTCTCTGTGCTTTTATGTTATTTATCACTCTTTTTCTCACTGCCCTCAATCTAGCTGTATTCATCCCTGTTTTTTTTCTTTTCCTCTTTTAGTGCTCCGTTTTGAACACCCATCGCTCTCTATCTCCCTCACGCTTACATTCTCTCTGTCTCTCCCCTCCTTCTTTCTCTCTCTCTGTAGGCGTGAGGGCAATCTGTGGCAGTAATGTTCCTGGATAGAGCTGAGAGTGTCAGTGTGAATCAGACAGATGAGCTGGCCAGGGGAGTTACAGTGCAGAGTAGTGCATTAATCCCCCCGTCCACCCCTCCTCTTCTCTCTTTCTCTCTTTTTATCTCACACTCTATCCTTGACCACCTCAGAACCATGACTGCACCAGTGAACACAAGTGCATGCATACCACTTTCATTATTAGCAGTAGACTGACCTCACACCTGTCAAGCACACACACTCTCTCACACACACACACACACACACACACACACACACACACATTCCATCATGTTAACACACTTAGCTGAGATCTCTATTTGTGAAATGTAAACTAAGGAAGGAATTTATGTCCATCCATCCATCCATCCATCCATCCTCAACCGCTTATCCGTAATCAGGTCGCGGGGGTAGCAGCTCCAGCAAGGAACCTCAAACTTCCTTTTCCTGAGCAACATTAACCAGCTCTGACTGGGGGATCCCGAGGCGTTCCCAGGTCAGTGTGGAAATATAATCTTTCCACCTAGTCCTGGGTCTTCCCCGAGGTCTCCTCCCATACCTCCCTAGGGAGGCGCCCAGGGGGCATCCTTACCAGGTGCCCGAACAACCGCAACTGACTCCTTTCAACGCAAAGGAGCAGCGGCTCGACTCTGAGTTCCTCTCGGATAGCCGAGCTTCTCACCCTATCCCTAAGGGAGAGGCCAGCCACCCTCCTGAGAAAACCCATTTCGGCCGCTTGTACCCGCGATCTACTTCTTTCGGTCATTACCCAACATTCATGACCATAGGTGAGGGTAGGAACGAAAATTTGCCTTCTGGCTCAACTCTCTTTTCGTCACAACGGTACAGTAAAGCGACTGCAATACCGCAATCGCTGCTCCGATTCTCTGGCAAATTTCCTGCTCCCATGTCCCCTCACTCGTGACCAAGACCCCGAGGTACTTGAAATCCTTCACTTGGGTTATGTTCTCATTCCCTATTCGGAGTAGGCACTCCATCGGTTTCCTACTGAGAACCATGGCCTCAGATTTAGAGGTGCTAATCCTCATCCCAGCCGCTTCACACTCGGCTGCGAACCGATCCAATGAGTGCTGGAGGTCTCGGCCCGATGATGCCATCAGGACCACATCATCAGCAAAAAGCAGCGATGAGATACTCAGGTCACTAAACCGCAAACCCTCCCCACCATGACTACGCCTCGATATCCTGTCCATGAATATCACAAACAGGATTGGTGACAAAGCACAGCCCTGGCGAAGACCAACCCCCACCTGGAACAAGTCCGACC
>JAFFST010054745.1:0-12350 GCA_022414735.1 Noturus placidus | reverse complement strand
TTTCTGGACGGACCTCATCAATCCCCGGGGCTTTGCCACTGTGTAGTTGTTTGACTACCTCAGTGACCTCCACCACGGAGATTGAAGATGATCCCCCATCAGCCTCCACCTCTGCCTCTACCATAGAGGGCGTGTTAGTCGGATTCAGGAGTTCCTCAAAGTGCTTTTACTTCCTCAGTTGAGGTCAACAGCGTCCCATCCTTACTTGGATGGTTCCCCGTTTCCCTTTCCTGAGGTGCCGGATGGTTTTCCAGAAATACCTCGGTGCCGACGGAAAGTCCTTCTCCATGTCCTCTCCGAACTTCTCCCAGACCCACTGCTTTGCCTCTTTCACGGCAGAAGCCGCAGAACTTCTGGCCTGTCGGTACCTAGCAACTGCCTCCGGAGTCGACCGATAACACATCCCAGAAGGCCTCCTTCTTAGGGTTAAGAACCGGTGTCCACCATGGTGTTCAAGGGTTACCGCCCCTTGAGGTACCTAAGACCTTGAGACCACAGCTCTCTGTCGCAGCTTCAGCACTGGAGGCTTTGAACATTGCCCACTCAGGTTCAATGCCCCCAACCTCCACAGGGATGCCAGAAAATTTCAGCCGGAGGTGTGAGTTGAAGATCTCACGGACAGGGGCCTCCTCCAGACGTTCCCAGTTCACCCACACTACCCGTTTGGGCTTTGCAGGTCTGTCCCGAGTCTTCCCCCACCCCTTGATCCAACTCACCACCAGATGGTGATCAGTTGACAGCTCCGCCCCTCTCTTCACCCGAGTGTCCAAAACATGCGGCCTCAGATCAGATACAATTACAAAATCAATCATCGAACTTCGGCCTAAGGTGCTCTGGTACCACGTACACTTATGAGCCTCCTTATTTTCGAACATGGTATTTGTTATAGACAGTCCATGACTAGCACAGAAGTCCAATAACAAATGCCCGCTCGGGTTAAGATCAGGAAGGCCGTTCCTCCCAATCACGCCTCTCCAGGTATCTCCATCATTGCCCACATGCGCGTTGAAGTCCCCCAGCAGAACTATGGAGTCCTCTGTTGGTGTCCCATACAGGACTCTATTCAGGGTCTCCAAGAAGGCAGAGTACTCTGAACTGGTGTTTGGTGCATATGCACAGACAACAGTCAGAGTTCCCCCCCCCTCAACCCGTAGGCGCAAGGAGGCGACCCTCTCGTCCACCGGTGTAAACTCCAACGTAACAGCGCTCAGCCGGTGACTTGTGAGTATCCCCACACCCGCTCGGCGCCTCACACCCTGGTCAACTCCGGAGTAGAATAAAGTCCATCCCCTATCCAGGAGTACGGTTCCAGACCGGTAGATGTAAGCCCCACCAGATCTAACTGGTAGCGTTTCCACCTCCCGCACAAGTTCCAGTTCCTTCCCCCACAGAGAGGTGACGTTCCACGTCCCCATAGCCAGCCTCTGCCGCCCAAGTCTGGTCCATCGAGGCCCCTGACTTTCACTGCCACCCGTGTAGCAGTGCACCCGACCCCCACGGTTCACCCCACGAGTGGTGGGTCCATAGGACCCTAAGGGGGTGCCACGTTGCTTTTTCGGGCTTTGCCTGGCTGGGCTCCGTGGCAAACCCAGCCACCAGGCGCTCGCAGTCGGGCCCTCCCTCTGGGCCTGGCTCCAGACGGGGGCCCCGGGCTTCCTCCGGGCAGAGTACCTCCTCCTCTTTAAATTTTATTCATGAGGGTTTTTGAAACATTCTTAGTTTGGCCCATCCCCTGAGACCACTTTGCCTTCAGAGACCCTACCAGGAGCACAAGGCTCCAGACAACACAGCCCTCAGGTTCATAGGGACACTCAAACCTCTCCACCACGATAAGGTGACGGTTCCCAGAGAGGGGAATTTATGTCATTTAAAGTTATACGTAATTTAAGTCGTATTTAAGGCAAACAATTGATAACCTCATCTCTATCCACTGCTTCTGTATGTGCATGTGTGTGTTTTCCTGCACAGAGAAAAGAACACAACACCTATTTACTCTAAACTCGCTTAGAACAGAAAGATAACAGTTTAAAACGTGAGATTATATCATGCAAATTCAAAGGAATTCTCTGTCCAGACTCACTGTTGTTACTTACCTTAAAACATCACTCATGAACTACTATTCATTATTCAGTTACTACAGTTAACCTTCCTATTATATTGGGGGGGAAAGGTTACATCCATTATGTTATGGGTCAAAATGACTTCCAATTTAAATATACACAAAAACAGCATTATTATGGTTTGTCCAAGACAAGTAATAGAAGAAATATTTGTGCATAAGTTCATGACCCTAAATGAGGATAGTCAAAAGATTTCAGAGAGAAAGAGAGAGCTTAAGCAGTATTTCAGACATCTCAAATGTGGATATGGGTCAGACTGACCCATAACATAATAGGAGGGTTAATTGAATGTGCTATGTACTGTAGTTATGAGAATGAGAAACATCTGAACACACCGATGGATCCAAAGAGTTTAGGGCTTAAGTATGGAGTTAGAATCATACCATTTAGAAATATAAAGGCAAATATCTGAATTTGAAATGTTATTATTCTGAATTTGCGTCGCTCAATCTGAAATCGAATTTTGTGACAGTTCACAGAGAATTCTTTTGCGATTATTATTATTATTTTGCGGCCAAAAATGCTTGATTTTCAAAATGTACGATGCAATTTGCACAAAATTGTTTTGCACGGTCTTTCACACTGATGTCTGTTGGTAAATGAGTCCTTTCAGCTGTACGCATGTTTGACGCACGTGAATCGAAGAGCATTTTGGCTGAATGCGCGTTGTGATGACGTCACATGACATGTCTTGGTCCAAATCTGCAAAAAATCTGCAAAATCGCAGGAGGCGACAAAGCCTTGCTATTAATTCCCTTTCACAATATCTTCCCAGACAATATTTATCGTATGAAAAAACTTTCTTCATTTTACTGAGAGTTACTTGGATGTTATTTTTAAAGCAAATCCAAAAATGTGAATTAATAAACAGACCGAATGCTTTTTAGAAATGAATTACATGTGTACTCTCATTGTTAAATTCCTTTTCAACATTTAGACACGCTTAAGCATGCAATCCAGTTTAAGATTTTAGATGAATCATGAAATTCAATTTCAGTTCAAAAATCTCACATTTCAAATGGTAAAATAATATTCAAATGAACACACTTTCATTTAAACTGCAATTTCTAATGGCATGCTTCTGATTCCATGGGTAAGCAATTTTGAAAGAAATCCTCCTATAAAATTTAACATACTTGGTCTTCTGTATTAATAATTTATAGTATATATTGATAATAAATCCCTTTACAACTTATTTATGATAAAGAAACAATAGTTCAGACAAATATTTCATTCACATGTGAGCTTTTCTCATTTTTGGAAAACTGTTTCTTTAAGCCATTGGAAGAAGATGATTGTAATTCTTCTCATTTTTGTGCATCATAAACCTACCTGATGCTTAAGTGAGTGCTGTGAAGAATGATCTCATCCAGGAAATGGATTGGAAGTTTCTAGTGGACTCTTACTTTTGAGCCCTCCTGTATCACTAATACAGATGTAGCCAGTTGAGTTCTGACTCTAAATGTTACCATGAATGCCACAAGATTTTAAATATGAATACAGAACAACATGCTGACACTATGATCTCATATACACCACTAATCCACCATCTCTAATGAGGCTGAAGTACTATTTCATGCCCATCACCAAATAAATCATTCACATTTCTGAGAATCAGAAGTAAAAAAAAACAACAACATTCAGTTCAGGAATGGGAAAGGGCAAGCGATGATGAATTATAAATGCATGAAAATAAACGCAATGGCTGTCGAAACATGTCTTGGTGTACATGACAGGTTTAAATGACTAAATATAGCCCGCTGGGCTAGCTGCTTTTTCAGAGTGCTTCACATTATTTACATGTCTGTGCTTGTGATCTCTATCTCCCTCCCTGCTTTTCTCCTTGCTTTCTTCATCCGTTTCTGTCACACTCCTTTCTTCTTTGTCTTTTTTCATCTCTCATTCAGGCTAGTCGCATTCTCACTCGTCTAACATTCCTCTTACTCGTTCCTTTTTTCTCTCCCTCTTCTCTCATTTATATTATCACTCGCACTTCCTCGCATACTCACTTCATACATTCTTATTCCTTCTTGTCCTCTTTACAGATCAGTGAAAACCCACATAGTGACACATACACAGCAATGAATATACATCAACGCACATACACGGCTCACATTAGGACTCATAATAAATGTTTTAATTCCCCTTACATATACATAGGGGTTTCTATCTAGTCATTTTATCTAAAAAGACATAATTCAATGCAAAGAGGTATTTTGAATAAATGCAATGAATGAATGAATGAATGAATGTGGGGGGAGGGGGGGCATACGTTTCAATGCTGTATAAACAAACATACACACAGAGGACATCGTGATCCGATTGGACTGACGGAGAAACAAACGCTTTCATGATTTAATGAACAGAAACAAGATCAAAAGTCACCACACGCCTGACCAAACATTAAACGTTAAATCTTTTACACCGCTGTTTTGATGTTCTTTACACAGATGAGAAACACCCGTGGACTTTGGTTAGTGTCGTCTTAATTCCCTAATCACTTTCACATCGTTTTTAGGATTTTCCTTATATATATATATATATATATTTTTTTTTTATTGAAACTCAGCTTGTGTTTTGTATTTAAAATATAGATTCAATATTAATTGCATTTTATACAAAATTGTCTAAATCTTAATTGTAATCTTACTAGCATAATGTTAATCCCTAACGAAGTAATGTACTTTTTGCTTTCTAGCTTAGTATGGTGGACATCAAAGGTACAGACAGTGTGGACTACAGTAACTTGTGAGAACAGACACAGCAAACAACCTTGATGCTGACCACAAAGGTACATGTGTTAATATAGCGCTGAGCATCACCATCGGTTGCTAGTGGACCTCTATTACAGCTTCCTGATGATAATCTATATATCAGGTTTAGTAGCTGTAAGATTTATTTTTGTGCTATATCTTCTCTTGTGCGTCTCGAACCCTGTCTGCACCATCAAACACATACTGTATGTTTTAGTTGTAACCCCGCCCCATGCCAAAATACAGAGTTAGACCCTTTTCTCACTTTACCCGCTCACACACTACACAGGATTTGACTGAGCAAGCCTGGCCAGGACTCACCATGATATAGTGTCTCTGCATCTCGGTCTTCTCACTGGCCAGCTTCTCACACTCCAGCTTCAGACTATGGATTGAAATAACACAACTGTTAGTTCAGGTAACAAAGAAAAAAAAACATCTCTGCTTTAGATACAGTGCCCTCCACTAATATTGGCACCTTTGGTAAATACGAGTAAAGAAGTCTGTGAAAATTTGACTTTATTGTTTAAATAATTCACAAAAATACTCTGCTCTCATGGACATCAAACAGTGGCAAACAAAACACAGGATTATCACATAAAAATGTCTTTGTTACATATATGTGTGCCACAATTATTGGTACCCATATGAATTCATATGAGAAAAATATATTTGAAGGATATTCCCATTGATATTGAAAATTTTTTTAGTACACCTGGGTCACTAGGAGCATGACTTCCTGTTTCACAGGGGGTATAAATATCTGGTAACACATAGGCCAAATTCCCTTAGTCATACATAACAATGAGTAAGACGAAGGAATATAGCTGTGATGTGCGGCAAAAGTTGTTGAGCTTCACAAAACGGGAAGTGGTCAATATTAGTGGAGGGCACTGTAAATATAGATACATAACAGTTTTAGCAGCTAAATAACAAAGAGTCCTGTGAGAAAAAAATGTTATTCTTGGCAAAATCCGCTAATCTAATTAATTAAATCAAGAATGAAATGTGTATAGTCTCAGAAACTTAGATACCAACTGCCTATTAGTGCTATCAGATTAATAGTCTTGAGTTGATTGCCACCCTTATAAAATCTGCTTTTTAATTAAATCCTTTAAGGAGAATTAACCTGTGTTGTCTGGTCAAGATATGAAAAGTCTCACTGTTGTTTAAGAAATAAGGTGGTCTGAAAAAATCTGAATCTCAATGAAAAAATCTATTATTAGTATAAGTATTATACTATTATACATTTTTACTGAGTCTGGATTTCTTGATGAAGATAAATGTATATGCACCTTTTTCTGTTGTCTAATGTTAAAAAAAATAGGTCTTCAATCACGTTATGGATTATGACTAGAAATGCACGGGTGTATCGACCAACAAAGATGAGTTGACAAAAAAGTATATATTGCGCAGAAAAATACATTTGTAGAGTATTATACTTCATATCCAGTTAATGTTAATATATATTAAAAAAAAGTTGATATTATATATGACCAGTTTGATGTTAGTGATGAAGTAGAAATGCTTGTGTTTGTGGAGAGTGAATGTGAGACTTACAGGAGGGTTTTTATAATTCAGTCAATGTTAATATGAATTAATAATATTCAATAAGTTACGAAATCTTACTTTAATCTTCAGAATGTAGTTCATGTGTTCATGTTAATTAGAGTAATGTGTTTTCTTTTGATGAGACCAGTTACTGTGAAACAACTTGTTGAAATGGAGAGAATAAAGTTTTCATGCAAGAATTTGCATTTCTTTTCAGAATTGTGGAATTAATTATTATTCATTTAAAAGAAGGCACACCAGAGAACTCCAGTTACATCACATGACCAACAAGTCACAAGCAGCATATCCCTATTCACACTCTCCAGACTTCTAATCAGACACACCTGTTCCCATTTAAACACACTCCTTTAAATAACTTTGAGGTCTTGCTTGTTACTAATGCAGCCTTCAAGTCCTGTTGGAAAAGATCTTAATTACTAGGTGATTGCACATGAACACTACCACAATGTTGTAATTACAACTAGAGAAGTTGTATTTTTCTACGAGCCCAGGTTTGGGGCGTCAAGTTGGGGGCGTCAATAACTGTTCAGTTCTTTATTTTTCAATAAGGCAACATTCATTTCTTGTCATTGATACAATAAATAAATAAATAAATAAATAAATAAATAAATAAGAAAAGGTTTCTAATGGTGTTAATTGTTTACTAGTACCAGCCATTTTTTCTGACCAAAACCACAACCTCCAAAGTTATACATATGAACTTCCAAGGACTTGAAGGTAACATAAGCCATGTATTCCTGTGGTTTTGCCTGGTTCTACTTTCTGTCTTTTCCAATTTCATTCCGTTTGTAGATCACTCAACCCTTTGCCTGATTTTTGCTTTTTTTGGTTCATCTGTCCTGGTTTACTCGATAAACTGCATTTCCATACGAGCCTGAGCATTGTTGACAACGGTAAGTCTCCTTTTCTCAAAACAGAAGAACAAAGCATCAATCTAGATGTGCAAATTTGTACAGTTTTCCATCGCCAAGCTTGCAAAAACAGATAAACGCTGTAGCCTTGCATTTATGGAATGTCTTGTCTTGTAGAGCATGAATGTGACCTTAATTGATTTTGGGGTTAAGGCTATATTAAACTTGCTAAGTACAATAAAGCCTTGATATGATTCAGCTTTATTTCTTGGGATACAACTATCTGCTAAATTAATAAATGTAAACATAAACACAAGCTCTATTTATATGAATAGTTACATAGTCCAGTCTACTCAAATTCTGTCACTGTTTAATGCGTCAGTTTGTGATTCACATGAACACAAGGGCTTTGAACAGTCAAGGGCTGTTTCTCTTATATTTTGTTTGAAAAGGCTCTGATAACTTGATAAATGTTAACACCTCTGCAAAAAAAAAAGAAGAAGAAAAAAGGTGTTATTCCGTATTGAAGGGATATGACACAGACGAAACTCCAATGGATTTGATGTAACACAGATCATCAGGTTGAGTCCATGAGAGCTCGAGTGCATACTAAGAAATTCTACTTTTCTCTCCAGTTGTTGAAATAAAAGTTATTTGTAATGAAATGTATTTTTTTTTTATTACATTACAAATGAATGCAAAATGGAAGCATTTTCACTAATGGTTTTATAATTTTGGACCTACTGTACATGAGTTTGTTTGTTAAAATGTATAAATAAATTTGCCCTGTTGTTATTTTTATAAAAAAAATTTTGTTAGCCTCCGATTCTAATTAATGAATTATAAAATAATGCTTACTCCATTCACAGCATCATCTCCAAATAATGCTATTTATTATATACTCCTATGTTATTCTATAAACGTTATTCATGGCTTATACATTTTTGATAAAGTTGTTGCGTAGACAGACTTCACAATAAAGCAGAAGAGCCCTCATCTCATCTCCAATTCATTTAATTGATTATTCATGCCAGGGATGGGTGAGACTAAATCAGACTGGACTGAGAATTAAGCAATGTTAGTGTTACATTCAACCAGCAGCCCCAAGGCCATGTCCTCACCTGTGGTACTGGGCCTGGAGAAACTGGAACTCCTCTTTAATGCGGTCCAGTGTCTCCAGCACAGTGAACTTGAAGGACTGTCCAGGCTGCAGTGGGACCTGAAAGAGAGACAGCAGATCATCAAAGTTATTTATCAGTCTATAGAACAGCTCCGTTATGTCATGCGACGTTTGTCACAACAAATGTTGCTATTCAAACACTACTTTTATTATTGTTAGCTGTCTAAAACAGTATAAAAAGAAAGAACACATTGGTGAGCGCAGGAACACCAAAAGGCCCAAAAGACCACAGCAAACAGCTGGTGGATGACGGAAGAATTCTTTCCCTTGTGAAGAACATTTCTATCCCAACAGTTGGCCAGATCAAGAACACCCTCCAGGAGGTAGGCAGATCTGAGTTGAAGTCAACAATCAAGAGAAGACTTCACACAGATGTAAACCACTGCTAAGCCTAGACTGGAAGACCAGGAAGACCAGATTAGAGTTTGCCAAAAACTTCTAAAAAAAATACCTGTACTGTTCTGGAAATCTTCCTATGGGCAGATGAGACAAACATCAACTTGTACCAGAATGATGGGAAGAGAAGAGTACAGAGAATGGAAGGAACTGCTCATGATCCAAAGCATACCACCCCATCTTACGGAGCGGGCATTTATGGCAGCCAATGGAACTGGTATTCCCTTGTATTTATTGATGTTGTGACTGCTGACAAAAGCAGTAGGATTAATTAGTATATTAGGCTATATTTTCTGCTTAGATTCAGCCAAATGCTTCAAATCCCACTGGACGGCACTTCACAGTGCAGTTGGACAATGACATAAAGCATAATTTACACCCCAAGCCAAAGAAGTGGAATGATCTGCAACGGCCAAGTCAATCACCTGACCTGAATCCAGTTGAGCAAGCATTTCACTTGCTGAAGGAAAAACTCCCTAAGAATAAGCAGGAATTAAAAACAGCTGCAGTAAAGGCGTGGCAGATCATCACCAGGGAAGAAACCTGACGTACAGTGATGTCTATGGGGTCCAGACTTCATTCCAGGCAGTCAATGACTGTAAAGGATTTGCAACCAAGTATCAAAAATGACAAATTAAATTTATGATTGTTAGTTTGTCCAGTTTCTTTTGGTCCCTTAAAAAGTGGGGACCACATAAAAAAGTACTGTCATTCCTACACAGTATTTGGATGTAAATACAATAAATGTAATGTAATTCAATAATGAATAATTTAATAATTTAACTAAAATAACCAATTTTGTTAATGTCCACATTTTTATGGACCTGCGCCGCTTCCATTGTAGTGAGCTTACAGTATATGGTATAGTGAATTGAAATCTATGTAGAATCCATCAAATATCAGCCATAATCATCATCATAAGGAGCAAACAATGTATAGGAGTTTGAATGAATATGAACCTGCAATGAAAACAATGATTTATCTGTTTAGATCAGAAATGGGATCAAAAGGAACATTTTTGCAACCTGAAAGGCTACACTGAATCAGAAGGAATGTAGCTGCTCAAGGTTCTTGAAATGATTTAAGTGTCCTTGGTATTAAAAGTAATAGTAACACATGCCATTTCAGAAAGACTCCAGTGCTACCCAACATGCTTCAGCTTCAAGCACATATTAACTACATATATTCACTACCTTTTCAAAATACTGCTGGCCAAAAATAAACTTTATCACAATCTTTCCCTTCCCAAACATGCAGTTGATCAGCTAAGACATTTGTTTCTGCAGTTTTGTTGATCTCATCTAATCTATTATGCTTTTTCATTCTTGACCAAACTACTCCTACACTGATTATAGATCAGCATCCTGCTCTCATCTCCACATGACAGGATCACAGTTACCTCTTGTTAATCTCACACACACAGCCCGGACCAGACAGCAACCTTATTTATATACACTGTTCCGTATTAATTCCGTCACTTCTCTAATTCCACTAGCTATTTAAAACACACGGGTCACATTTAAAATGGCTGCCTTTCCTGTTCGAATCTTCAGCTCTTTCTGTGGCCTGTGTCTGCCAAGCCCCGCTTCCCAGCCACTGTAGGACACGTGAGAAGAGCAGCTAAAAGTTTGCAGGTTTCAGAAGGAGCTTAATTAGTCTAGACAAGTGAATTTCAATTAAATTTCAATTAGACTCACGGTGGAGGTCAGCCACTCCATGGGCTTTGTGGTAATTAAGCTGCAGGCTCAGCACTGGCTGGATGGGTTCAGTACATATAGCACAGACGTGTGTGTTTGTGTGTGTGTGTGTGTGTGTCTGTAGCATATCCCCACTGACCTTTTTCCACTCAGACAGACAAAAACAGACAGTGTTTGTGCACTCTAACTATCTCTTAGTCAACATCCTTTAGCACTGTTACACCACAACAGTGGCAGTTAGCACCATGAATTGCAGTTAGATTAAACAGAGAACATAGAAAACAAATAAACCAGATATAAGCAAGAAAAAGGGCCATGCATTATAGAAATATAGATTAAGACACATTTCACATATACTAATATTCAACAAGCAAAGTATTCTCAGGCCACAACAACAAATGGGTCTGTGACATCACTGTGGATATAAGCCCCCCCCAGTCAGTGACGTCACTTCACGATGGTGAAAAGAGTATTTCTATGCATAAAACACATCAGAAAAAAAGCGGAGGTCACACAATGAGCTGCTGCGGGACAAGTGCATGATCCAAATCATCCAAGACATGAGAATGTTTTATATTAAGTGCTTCAAAACAAACTCGTAAGTGTATTAATGTGGCTTGTCGGATCAGACGTGACAGATGCGGCTTGTCGGGTCAGTCGTGACAGACGCGTGTGCTGTTTAATGTGTTCCAGACGTGTTTTCTTCAGCACAGAAGTGACATTTTTACCTTCATATCCTTATCTTTACATGTTAGAAATTCATGACAGTATTTCCATTTTACATGAAGACTTGTCCTGACGAGTCCACGCGTGCGTATCAATCAAACAGCATTGAGAAAGGAAACGCAATAACTCTGACTAAAAAGTTCATTTTGATCAAATATGTTGCTTGATGCTATATATGTGTGTGTAGTTTTATATGGAAATTGAACCTGATAGACTTCATTATTTTTATTGTCTGAGTGGGATGGTCTGATCAGGATTTTTGCAGCCGATACCGATTATCGATTTCTTGTCATCATGATAGGCCGATACCGATCACGATCGTTCAAGCTTTATATGACTAGCTGACTAGACTGCCTACCCTGACTAGACTTTCTACTATGCTAATTCCCAGCATATTTCCATTATGCTAACTCCCAGTCTTAACAATCTTTTCTCTCCCTCTCTCCTTCTGCCGAGCTACACATGAGTTTATGGAGATGTTGGAGATCCTGGTCCTTTATGCTCTCCGGCCCTGCATGATCGGTCTCAGAGGTCCTACTTCTGGATGGAGCTCTCATCTACTCCAAATCCAGACTGCTGGGACAAAGGCTTTTTTCTAAGCCACACAGATTACATATAGATCAATAATTATCTCTTTAAGAATATCTGTTGTTACCCAGATGAGGATGGGTTCCCTTCTGAGTCTGGTTCCTCTCAAGGTTTCTTCCTCTTAAACATCTTAGGGAGTTTTTCCTTGCCATTGTCGCCACTCAGTGGCTAGCTCAGTTGGGATAATTTCTCACCTTTACTATGTGTATACTGTGTTAATATTCCTGAAAAGCTGCTTTGAGACAATGTCTATTTTAAAAAGCGCTATACAAATAATGTTGAATTGAATTGTCTTAGGTGCCTCAAGGGGCGGTAACCCTCGAACACCATGGTGGACACCGGTGGTCAAGGAAGCCGTCCGACTGAAGAAGGAGGCCTTCCGGGATGTGTTATCCCAGTCGACTCCGGAGGCAGTTGCAAGGTACCGACAGGCCAGAAGGGCTGCAGCTTCTGCCGTGAAGGAGGCA
>JAFFST010054744.1:80476-101560 GCA_022414735.1 Noturus placidus | reverse complement strand
GAGGAGAGATCAGAGTAACACAGTGTGTGAGGAGAGATCAGAGTAACACAGTGTGTGAGGAGAGATCAGAGTAACACAGTGTGTGAGGAGAGATCAGAGTAACACAGTGTGTGAGGAGAGATCAGAGTAACACAGTGTGTGAGGAGAGATCAGAGTGATACAGTGTGTGAGGAGAGATCAGAGTAACACAGTGTGTGAGGAGAGATCAGAGTAACACAGTGTGTGAGGAGAGATCACCCCTTCAGGTGGTATGATGTGCACACCTGGCCGGCGGAAGGACCCCTGGCGGATAGTTCTGGCCCATCTCTGCGCCTCCTCCAGGTTTGTCCGCGGGTCCGAGCTCACTGTCACCCGGAAGCGGAGCTCCACTCTACGGCGGCACGGTGTTGAACTCAGCCCAGTCCAGCGTCTCCTCACCGGGTAGAAATACACCGCCAAGCCCGCGCTCGAGTCCGCTCCTTCCTCCGCTCCGTACGTGCGGCAGCCTATACAGTCCTGTAGGTCCAGCACAGTTACCGCTCCTGACTTCCTCCTGCCGTTTCCGAGCTTCTGCAAAGTGAGCTCTCTCTCCGTCAGAACCAGCGTGTAGCGGTCCCGGGCTTCTCCCGTAAACTCACCGAGCATCGGGAGCGCAGCAACCGCGGAGTCCGGCTCCAGTGTCGTGCGGTCCATGCTGGAGGACGCTCCGCTCAGACTGAGTGAGTGAGTGTGAGAGAGTGTGCGCGCGCGTGGAGTTTACTATGTATACTGCATACTTTAATATGCAGAGAAAACTCCGCCCTCTATTGGCCGAGTGCTGCAGCGACACCTCACTGAGAGAGCAACAACTATTGTATTCGATTCTTATTCTTATTCTTTCCTATTCTTCTTATTCTTCTTTTATTGTTATTCTTATTCTTATTCTTCTTATTATCTTATTATTCTTATTATTTTTGTTTGCAATATTCCTTCCCGTTCCTCCTGTTATTTGTTTCTTTTTCTTTTTCTTTTTTCGCACTTTTATATCTTCATTTTTCTCTTTTTGGCCTTTGTTTTAATTTGGTTTGCATTTCTGTTTTTATGTCTTGTTCTTTGTTTGCTTTTCTTTCTTTCTTTCTTTCTTTCTTTCTTTCTTTCTTTCTTTCTTTCTTACACTTTTATATATTATTTTGCATTTTTTTGCCTTTGGTTTAATTTTGTTTGCATTTCTGTCATTATTTGTTTTCTTTCTTTCTTTAGTCAATTAATTGTTATTCAATTAATCTTTCATTCTTTCCTAGCTTTTTATGTTCTTTTCTACCATTCTGTCATTTCTTCACCTTCCTTCTAATTTCTTTCTTTCTTTCACTTTTATATCTTTTTCACTTTTTTGCATTTGTTATAATTTTGATTGCATTTCTGTCATTATTTCTTACTCATTGTTGCTCCCTTTGTTTGCTTTTCTTTCTTTAGTCAATTAATTGTTATTCAATTAATTGTTCATTCTTTCTTAGCTGTTACCTTCTTTTTTGCCTTTCTGTCATTATTTCTTCACCTTCTTTATAATTTCTTTCTTTCTTTCTTTCTTTCTTTTTGTTTTACTCTCATGCATTTCTTTCATTATTCTTATATGTTATATAAGAATCAAGCTCACTGTCCCTATTATCAACTCTGAGTCAGATCCAAAACGAACTCCTCAAATTCAGAGCCGGTCACCAACAAGGACCAGAAGCAATAGAAATGATACAGAATACCTTCAACTCTCTCTGGTCAGAAAAAGGAGCCATGCTGATGTCCATGTTGTGTCTCAGAGAACGTCTTTGTCTACCACATGGCTGAGATGAGGAGATGAGGACGGAGGATGAACACGCCACATGTAAAAAGCTGACACGTTTGTGTGATGTATTTAAAGACGTGGAAATCATCCATCAAATTCTCCACCTAGAATTTGCCTTGGGGACAAACTACTGCATGTACTCTAGTGCAGATATTTTTTTTAACGACCACAAGTATTTAAGTATGTGTTTAAGCATTTTTACATGTACATCCGTTCATTTGGTCGTCCAGCAGTCTCCATCAGGGATGCATGTTACCTTGATGCACAGCAAAATTCTGATGTGTTAAAGTGGACATGAAGGTGACGAAGAGAAGATGTGTTAAGATTTTAGGGAATAAATAATGTATGTGTGTTTCAGGATGCTTTCTCGTTGCTTTTCTTCACAACCTTCAGCACAACTTGGCTGACACAAGAACCTGATGTTGTAGCTCATCTGACTCAAGGTTGTGCATTCTTATATGCTTCTCTGTACTCTTAGTAATTAATTGAATTACTGTAGACTTCCTGTCAGCTCGAATCAGTCTGACCTCTGACCTTTCTCATCAGTAGAATGTTTCCGTTTGCAATACTGCCACTCACTGGATGTTTTTTGTGTTTCACACCACTTTGTATAAACTAAAATGTTGCCACATGATTGGCTAGTTACAAGAGCGTAACCATGGGTCGTGACCCCCCCAAAGAGTGCGTGGTTATGCCCATGGCTAGTTACGTGCTGAGCAGGAAAACATGTGTTCCTGTTAAAGTGGCCAGTAATGGATGTACATGTAAAATACTTTGATGTAGTAATTTCCAGAAACACTAAAGTACATGCAGTGGTTGTCATTCTTATTTTAACAAATTCTTAAGTAAAGATGATGGTAGCCATTTCCTGCTCAGGATGGATGATTTCCAAGTCTTTAAATACATCACTCAAACGTGTCAGCTTTCTACATCCTTTGTCCTCGTCACAGCCGTGTGGTAGAAGAAGACGTTGTCTGAGACATGGACCTCAGTGTGGTTCCTCTTCCTGACCAGAGAGCTCTGGAGTTATTTTTATTTATTCCGGTTACAGGAATGTGAAAGACCTCATGCAGATATTACAGTCTGGGAAAAACTGGGTGCTTTAAGGGTTTGTAAGAAAATTAAGGGTTCTTAATATACTACTGAGATTCTACATGGAACACTCTCTGATAGGTGAACACTGCTGCAGGGTTCTACAGAGAACCTTTATGGGACAAGAATTCTGAAGTGTTCTTTCATCTATCTATCTATCTATCTATCTATCTATCTATCTATCTATCTATCTATCTATCTATCTATCTATCTATCTATTCCTTCTTCCCTTTCTTTTTTCATTCTTTTCATTAAACTTTATTGCTTTTACTTTCTTTCTTAATCTTTTTCTATATTTCACCTTTTTTTTTTACTTGATTTGTTTCTCCTGTTTCCTGGCTGATGGATGTATATTATAAACATACACTAAGTATAAGCTTCTTCTTCAGCTCTTTTCAGATGAAATGCCACTTCCAGGCTCTGGGGAATGCCTGTGATGTGACCGAGGGTGGTGATGTAGACGTTTTTGGTGATTTCCTGTGGTTGAGATTCCACAGCGCTCCTTTCATTGAGCTGAAATATCCACAGACTTCCTGTGCTAATTGCATGCTGTTCCTTTATAAAGAGTATGCTCTGTAAAACATTGAGGAGTGTAGCATGATGTTACAATCAGAAGTAAAATCAGAGACAGAACTGGACATCATCACCGTCATGTCCACTTTAACACATCAGAATGTTGCTGTGCATCAAAGTCTCTGACTGAGACTGCGGGATGGATGTAAAAATGCTTAAACACATACTTAAATAATTGTGATATGCCATTCTTTAATAAATGCTGTTATAGAAATCTTACAGCGGTAACAGCGACTCAACTTCATCACACCACACAAATAAACAAACAAAAAAACATGTTTTTTCTTTCATCTCCACTTTCAGTGTGCACTTTACAGACAGGGCAGCATCACTCGTGTTCACTCAGTGGTCAGGAGTCTGAGTCCGGGCTTCACTTATGTCTGATTACGATATACAGCAGTGGGAATGCTGTGCTGGGAGCTGCTACTGCTTATCCATGCTGATCTGTGTGTGTGTGTGTGTGTGTGTAGCAGAGCCTGATTCTTCGACAATAAAAAATAAATCTGCCCATAAAGGCTGAAAATATTCTTCTATATATTCTTCTTCAAATAAACTTCTCCAACAAGGCAGATCAATGGAGATGGATACCAGAGAGAGATATGAACATGGAAAGGAGCAAAGATTAAACAAAGCCAGAATATAGCTTCAAGCAGTAATGGTGGATTCCTCCTCAAAATTGACATAGGAGAGAAATTTATCCCACAGATATATTTCAATGCATTTGGATCAATGGCAGATTTTAAGTTCAATTTGTAGTTTTCCAAAGACGATCATTGTAGAGAAAAACCAGGAGTCAGTGAAAATTTTGGAGAATTACTTTGTGCTGCTACTTTAATGATTTTGAATATATTCCTGCTGCTATAACACTCTATGTTCTATTCCATCCATCCATCTTCTATACCGATTATCATTCAGGGTCACAGGGAACCTGGAGCCTATCTCAGGGAGCATAGAACACATGGCGGGGTACACCCTGAACGGGGTGCTAATCCTTCGCATCACATACACATTCACACACTTATTCATACACTATGGACCCATGCCTGTCTTTGGACTGGGGGAGGAAACCAGAGTACCCGGAGGACTGGGAGAACATGCAAACTCCGCACACACAGGCTAATCAAAACAATCAAAGCCCCAACCCTGGCGGTGTGAGGCGAACATCATTGTCCCTACTTTTTTGGGATTGCGGTTATAAATATTGATGAAAGAATGAAAAAAGAAAGAAAGTAGAGAAAGGAAGCAAGGAAGAAAGATTCATAAAGAAAGAAAAAGAGAAAGAAAGACAGACAGAAAGGAAGGAAGAAACATTTATAAATAAATAAATGTTGATAAAAGAAAGAAATATTAACAAAGAAAATGTTAAAACAAATTAGCAAGAAAGAAGGAAAGAAAGAATAAACATTTAGAAGGAAATGTTGATGAAAGGGAAATATTAATGAAGTAAAGAAAAAATATTTAGAGAGAGAGAGAGAGAGAGAGAGAGAGAAAGTGAGAGGGAGAGAGAGAGAGAGATGGAGAGAGAGAGAGAAAGTGAGAGGGAGAGAGAAAGTGAGAGGGAGAGAGAAAGTGAGAGGGAGAGAGAGAAAGAGAGAGAGAGAAAGTGAGAGGGAGAGAGAGAAAAAGAGAGAGAGAAAGTGAGAGGGAGAGAGAGAAAGTGAGAGAGAGAAAGAGAGAGAGAAAGTGAAAGAGCAAGAGAAAGTGAGAGAGAGAGAGAGAGAGTGAGAGAGAGAAAGTGAGAGGGAGAGAGAGAGAGAGAGAGAAAGTGAGAGGGAGAGAGAGAAAGAGAGAGAGAGAAGTGAGAGGGAGAGAGAGAAAGAGAGAGAGAAAGTGAGAGAGAGAGAGAGAGAGAGAAAGAGAGAGAGAAATTGAGAGGGAGAGAGAGAAAGAGAGAGAGAAAGTGAGAGAGAGAGAGAGAGAGAGAGAAAGTGAGAGAGAGAGAGAGAGAGAGAGAGAGAGAGAGAGAGAGAGAGAGAGAGAGAGAGAGAGAGAGAGAGAGAGAGAGAAATGTGAACCTAAACCTCTCAAAGTGAACTTAAAAGAACCGACTCTTATGAGTCGACTGCTTCTCATCCATGACTACTCCCTGTTCATTAAACTAAGCGGTACGATGTTGAATCTCTTCTAGACTCAAGTTTGAATCTCTACATCTGAAATGTTATCTAGAGAAAGCGAGCCCTGAGGCTGATGCAGCTTACAAGTAATAAAAGTCATTCTAAATAAATATGAGCTTAAGTCTTCCTACACTTCAAATCATTCAGCTCCATGTTTATACATGACAGGAAGGAAGTTCAACTGCGTCCTAAACTACACCAACACGTCTGTGTGTCATCACTGAACATCTGGATGTCGGTTTGAGGGAGATATTGACAGGTTTATCAGGTACATTAGATTTACGTATTTATTCACGGACTTGCCGTTGTAGTTGCATTGCTCCCCCACTAGATGGCAGCCGTAGATTTAAAACAAATCTAAAGCAGTGCCTGGGTTTGAACACGACACTCCTGTGGTTTGAGGCATGAAGCCAGAACACATTGCCCCGATAAAGCAATGAAAAATTCATTATAGTTATAGCTTTATAATCTCACAGAGGCTCCCAGAGAATTGTAAAGAAATATGTTCCTTCTGTTTTATTAGGAGCCTCGTTAGGAGAGTCATTGGGAACTTTGTGAAATCAGAATGCAACACAAACATCAGGGTTTCCATCTTTATAATAACACCAGCTGCATGTTGGACTTGTTCAAGAAAAATGTTACATCATCTCTGAACTAATCCCAATATTCAGCTTTTCCTCTTAACAGAAATCTAATGGATTCTGTTCCGTAACTGACCGATTTCTCTTGTGCTGAATTTAAAATGCAATAAAGATTATTTTAACCTTTCAGAGAAAGAAAGAAAAGCACTGATTAGCCTCCACCTTCAGGTTCTCTAAAGGGGTTCTCAGGTTCCTCTTCTTCTCTCTACTCATCCTCTCTCCTCTTAACTTCTCTGCTCTCGCTGTCTCTCCTGTCCTCTGCTCACATCTCTGCTTTCACGGTCTTTCTACACATCGTCTCTCCTCTTCTCTCCTCGTCTGTCTACACATCATCTCTCCTCTCACTGTCTCCCCTGTGTGTCGTCTCTTCTAATCACCTCTCCTCTTATCTTCTCTCATTTTAACTTCTCACCTCTCCTCATGTCTTCTCTCCTCGTCTCTCATCTCGTAATCTCTCCTCTATTCTTCTCTCCTCTCCTTGTCTCTCCTGTCATCATTGCTCATCTCATCACCTCTCCACTTGTCTTCTCTCCTCATCTCGTCTTTTCTCCATTCATCTTCTTGCCTCTCCTTGTCTCTCCTCTCATCTCCTTTCATCGTTTCTCCTCTCGTCTTCTCTTCCCTCATCTTTTCTCCTCTCCTGTCTCTCCTCTTGTCTTCTCTTCTCTCATTGTCTCTCCTCTTCTAGTCTATCCACTCATCCTCTCCTCTCACTGTCCCTCATCACCAGTCGTCTCTCCTCTCATCTTTTCTCCTCAAATCGCCTCTCTTCTCACCTTCTCTCATCACTCGTTGTCTGTCTTCTTGTATTTTCCCCTCTCATTGTCTTTCTTCTCATTGTCTCTTCTAACCTTGTCTCTTCTCTCCTTTCATCATCTGTCCTATCATATTCTCTCCTCATCTCTCCTCTAATCATTGCTCCTCAGCTTCTCTTCTCATGTCATCTCTCTACACATTGGCTCTCCTCTCATCCTCTCCCTGAGCTGAATGTCTAATTAGCCAGGGATGGCTTCTCTCAGGTCCTGAGATTGGATTTCAGGTCTCAACACATAACAGGACACTTAATTACCTGCTCACGTCTTCACAGATGAAAAGCCATGGCTGAATTATTCATAACTTAATTACATGGTGTGGGGTGAAGACAGAACGAAAGATGAGGTTGGAGAGTCAGATACAGTAAGGAAAATAGAGAATAGCGTATGATAGAGAGCACTGTGAAGTGCTCCAGCAATAATAATAATAATAATAATAATAATAATAATAATAATAATAATAATAATAAAATAATTATAATAATAAGGAGAAAAGAAGGAGAAAATGAATGCAATACTTCACTAATTCCCTGGGAAACTAAGAGAAGTTCAGTACAGTAACTAATGGGGTGTAACAAGTAACAGGTGAGACTAATTAATCACCATGGCAACAGAGAACAAGAAACACTGACCCTATAAGGAAAGTGGAGAGACAGTTGGCAAGTCTGAATTCATTCCATATTTACCAACTATCAACACTGATACTCTAGAGCGTATCGAATTTTACTCGTCAAGATGGATACCTGAAAGGCTAATATCACATATAAATGTAAATAAAACATGCTGTTTTACGATGTTAACAAGTTTTTAAAAGTCAAAAAAGTATTTGTTAGTGATGTACTTAATACGTAAAATGCCACTTTATTAAAGATACTTCTTTAATCAGCATTTTCAGTTTGGATTGTATATTGTGGATTGTTTACTAGCACCTTCTCTAGCCAGCGTTGTCTCCCTCACTACCATAGCTAACAATTTTATGCTAGTAGAGTGGTATCTGAACATTACGCTCTAGGAATTTTGGAATTCAAGAGGTTTTCTAGGTGTACTGAGACTATTTGTAGGTGTCATATCGCAGGAAACCAGTGACTACAATTCCCATCCTGCACTGCGGCCTACAAACATGGCCGCAAGTCGCAGAACACTCACTTTCATCCTAATCAACCTGCATCTGCGAAGTATATGCTTAATTTCCTTCTGTCTCCGTCATTACCAAGCATTGATACCATGTTTGTTTATTCTGGTTTTGTCCTTGTACTCATTTACGACCTTGTCTCTTTGCCTTGCCTTGTTTGGACTGTTTGCCCGATTGATTGATCCTTGATTTCTGCCTGATCCTTTGTACCTATTGGATTAAACTAATTAACCTGCACTTGCTTCAGTCGCAGCCTCCATTACATGACAGTATGTAACGTTAACTAACATTCCTTCAAGTTGCTGCAACATTTTAATCTTAAAGTTCCATGAAGTTAAATTATTATTATTACAGCAAATGTTCTCAGAATGTTGTAGGAAAGTTATTTCTGGAATGTTAGTTTTTTAGAACATGTTGAACAATTCCATCCAACCATCCATCTTCTATACCGCTTATCCTTTTCAGGGTCACGGGGAACCTGGAGCCTATCCCCGGAAGCATCGGGCACAAGGTTGGGTACACCCTGGGTTACAAAATGTTGAACAATTATTTTTATTTATTTATTAAAGATGTGCTTTTTATGTTATTGAACATTTGATGAAACAAGCTACTGTGCGTTCAAGTCCCCCTGGGAAGTATTTACAAGTTGGGAAGTGGTAATTACGACGTCAGATGCGTTCAAGTCACTTTGGTCGTAGCAAGATGGCGGTGTATCTTCTCTTACTTAACTACCAAAATATACAGAAAGGTTTTTAACTCTACTTCTAGAAAATGAACAAAGAATGTGCATTAGGTGTGTCTTGCTTTTTTAAAAAAAGTTAAAATGTTTGAATCAATTTATGAAGCCTTTGTAAGCTTTATCGTTACATATTATCTCGCAGTTGTACAATAAATGTAAAATCCCAACACAGCTTGTCATGTTCTTTTTCCCAAAACTTCCAGTTACAGCTTTACCTCTGACTGTTACAAAGTGCGGACACTGGAGACTCCTTCTGTAAATGTTTTTTACATCATACAGTGTCTTCAATACTGGTCCCTGTGTAAGCTGTTATTATAGAAACGATAAAGACCGCAGGACATTTGAGCCACGTTAATGAAGAGGATATTTAGCTTATGTATATAGGCTCAATCCATCGGTATCTGTTAACACGACATACTTTCTGTCATGTTCTCTGTCTCTCTCTCTCTCTGTGTGTCATTACCGCCCTGCTTTTCTATGTCATTAAATTAGCCGAGCACTCTTCAGGGCCTCGAGGTAGATGAGAAAGGCAGTGTGGCTAATGACTGGGCCTCTGCTTCACTCAAAAAAACAAGGCTTTCATCGTGACATCTGAGAAGCACTGCATCTGATCTCTCTCCACCATTCCAGACATTTCAGCTCTTTATCTGCCTTATTGCAGGAGTGCATATCCCATATTTTCCAGCAATCAGGTAAAGGGCGCTTTCGTTATATTATTCCTAACAGCACTATCTGTGAGTACGATCTGCTCTGGAGGCTAAAATCTAATACATCATGGATTGTTCCTGCGTCTAACCCGAGTATGTTTCATGCAACGTGTTTCTCATCACTGGTGGTGCAGCTACCTTTCCTTTCCTCTGTCCACATCCCAGATGAAATAAACAAGCTAATCCAATCACTTGACATGGCAATATGGTAAACAACAACAGATGGACATGGGGATGCAGACGTTGGATCATTTCTCGATTTAATCAAGCGTTGCCTCATTGGCGGCGTAGCGAAAACAGCCAGAGCTGGGAAAATCACGGAGGAAGTCCACAAAAGCTCACTCTCTTTCTTTCTCTCTCACTTTCTTTTTGATTATAAAGTGGAATAAAAAAAATTTCATCTCTAAACAGCTATAAATCATCATTTTTTGCTATGATATGGTAGCATTTCAAATGGTCCAAATACAGTTAATATAATGAAGGAAAATCCTTTTCCTAAAACATGTTTTTATTTATTTATTATTATTTTTTTTAGGATATATAACCTGGAATTAGCAATAAGAATACAGCAGATAAAAAATAAGTTTTATAGTGCTCTGAAGTAATAAATTGCATGTACTTCACATCAGAATTTACATTAGATAAAACAGAATGCATTATGGTAGTTTACTTACATTTGCTAGTTTGTGTTCACCCCAGTCAGCTTTCATTTTCACTAGTTAAAAATGCTAGTTTACTTTCACTTGATAGCAATGCTTACAGTCTGTTAGGCTTTCATTTGCTAATTTGTTGGCACTTGCTAGTTTGTTTTCACTCACTAGTTTGCCCTCATCTGCTAGTCTGCAATCACTCTCTAGTTAGCTTAGTTACATTTGCCACTTGCTAATTTTTCTGTTGGCTAGTTTGCTATCACTTACAAGTTTGCTTTCATTTGCTAGTTTGCAGTTATTCACTTGTTAGCTTGCACTTGCTAGCTCACCCCTAATGTTTTTTTTTTTTTTTTTTTGCTTATTAGCTTTTATTTGCTAGATACTGTAGCTTTCACTCACTAGTTAGCTTTCATGTGCTAGCTTGCCTTCACTTGCTAGGTTTTACTCATTAATTTTCTTTCACTTGTTAGTTAACTTTCTGCTGACTAGGTTACAGTCATTTGCTTGTTAACTTTTACTTGCTAGTTTGCTATAATTTTTATTTGATAATTAGCTTTTATTTGCCTGTTGCCTTTCACTTGATAGTTTTACCCACTACTTCACTAGCTTTTACTCGCTAGTTTTCTTTCACTTGCCTTTGTTAGCCACAATGTAAGCAGTATTTATAGATATGACAGTACAGCAGTCATCTTTCACTTCTAATGACTTTCCAAAATATATGAACCCACCATCAGTTCCACCCATCAGTCTTTATTTTCGAGACAAAGTGAGAAAACGATACAAGATGAAACTGTAATGCTGCACTGTGGCCACATTTATCTCTCTTCACTAATCACAGACTAAAAATTTGACTTCAACATAACATTCTTATCCATTTTATCAGGTGTAAAGCTTTGTGGCATTGTGGTGGATTAGCCACAGTTTACTGCAAACTTCTGGCCTTGTAGATTTTGGCAGATCACTGTGTTGAAGCTGAGAAGTGAGAAGGCCTGCATTTGCTCTGTGAGGATGTGAATCTGTCATCGTGCTCCTGTCTGGGGTATTTCTCCAGTGAATCATGCTGCAGAAGAGTCAATTACAGTCAATTAAACAGAACCAATCCTGCATTATAAAGTGCGTTTAACACATCCCTCTCAACTCTCCCTCAGCGACATGCCTATGAAATATCTGATGATAATATCTGATTTCTGTGGTATAATCTGTACAAGATGTTTTATTTACAGCATAAACAGAGTAATCAGTTTGCCAACTACCTAGAAGAATAAAAAAAAATAATATTTGAAAATTTACTGACAAAGTGCATTGCAGATATTCTGTTCCCTCTAGGGAGTATTTTAGCAGCTTACTACCTAGCTAGCTCACTGGTAACTTCGCTAACTAGGTATAATAATAGAGTAATTATGAAATGCTACACAGTCTATTTTTTAAATTATATACTCATACTGGCTTGCTAATTCACTAGCTAGTATCTGTATAGATCAAAAGAAATAGCCTGAGCTAGTTTATTAGCTAGAAAGAATAAAAAAAAGAGAGAGAATGTGATGAGTTATGACACAGTATATACAGTCTTCAGTCATGAATGTAGTTGAATTTTTTTGGACAAACATGAATATATACAGTGACCTCTACTGATATTGACACCCTTGGTAAATATGAGCAAAGAAGGCTGCGAAAAATTATTTGTTTAAGCTCTTGATCTCTCTACAATTACAAACACAGCACAGGTTTATATATACTGTACATACATACATATATATATATATATATATATATATAAACTTTGCTAAATAACGGTGTGCAACAATTACTATCACGCCTGTGAATTCATATGAGAAAAATATTTTTAAAGTATGTTCCCATTGATATTATTTTTTTTAGTACACATGGTGGCCAAAAAATCTCCAAGGATCAGAGCTGGAGAATTGCAGAAGTTAGTTGTGCATTCCGAAGTCACCTACATCAGTTAGTTCTCCAACCTCATCAGACATTATAGGAAAAGACTCAGCTGTTTTCTTGGCAAAAGGAGGTAGCACAAAGTATTGACTAAAGGGGTGCCAATAATTGTTGCACACTTATATTTAACAAAGATTTTTTATAAACCTGTTTTGTTTGCAATTGTTTGATATCCATGAGAGTATTTTTGTGAATTGATTTAACAAAGGTTCAAAAGGTTAAACAGAAAAGACAGTTTTTCACAAATTTTCACCTGCCATTTAATGCTAATTATTTCATAACTCTGTATTTCGGTTACCGTGTGGCGAGTAATAGAACATTATACATACCGAATGAGCAAATCATATAAACTAATAATTTCTAATGAGCAAATTATCCATATAAAAAAAGAATCTGTGATAATCCAATCAGTCCAATGAAGAATAAACTTGAACCAGAACCAGACCCCTACATCAGCTCTCATTAGTTTGACATATTTGATGGACTGTTTAGCAATTTGACTCACCAGCTGTCTCGCCATGGACTTGAGGAGGCTCTCTATGTCTAACACCCACATCTGCAGCAATAAAAAAAAAAGAAAGCATTTAAAAATAGGGAAAAAACACAGAAAGCAAGCGAGAAAGGAGACAAAAGAAACTCGGGTAACTCAAACAGACGCACAAGCGCATAAATGATTTAGAGGGAAACGAATCTTTGGTCCCCCTGTGAGAGTCATTACACATGCTGTTTTCTCCAATCTTACTTATGCACAGTCACCTTCCTGCAATTCAGTATAACCCTCAACTTCAATTATTTATGAGCACCAAACCAAGGCACCACATTTGGAAAAATTCAGCTGCACTCGTGGTGATTAAAATAAACATAATAATAATAAAAAACATAATAATAATAATAATAATAATAATAATAATAATAATAATAATAATAATAATAATAATCATTGCAAAATTATACATGGCTTTAAATATTTTGACAGGACTTACAAGCTAATAAGTAATGGAAGTCTATTTCACCTAAAATTCTTATAAATACATTACCTGCAAAAATAATTCCATCCATCCACAAACAAAATACATAAGATAACACAAGATTTCCCTCAGCAGACATTTAGCTACAGGTTGAGGCCCAGATCACTGCAAACATTTATATACAAGTATAAAGCATTATATTCACTCACTGAAACTACTAACTCAAGAACAGCAGGGAAACAATCAAGGCTTACTGCATAGTTCTATCTTTTCTCCATAGTCCACTCTCTCACATCCTGACAGTGTGGAGGTAGGCTAACTTTTGCCACAGTCCAAGAGTCTCATGAAGCCATTTTCCCACCACAAAATCTAAAAAAACTGTGCTAGGTCCTGGCTTAAAATCGAAAAAGCTGTTTGTTTGGAATTGATGAGCCACTGTGATGGCTAAAGGTTTGATCCCATGCAAAGCTGAAGTGACCACTGTGCCTTTTGTGTAGTAATTCAATACAGCAAACTGACCCGGGTCTAATGGGCTATGAAGTAAGGCACATGCGATAAACTGGAGACATGGGCGAACATGATTGTGCATGTGCTGTTTGTGGCATAAGAAATATGAAGAGATAAGAAGCAAATTATGAATTTGGATACATAAGAAAACCTTAACAAAAACAAACAATTAATTAATGATTGAATAAACCAGTAACTAACTAAATCAGTCAATCTCTCTATAATTCTGGAAAAGTCACGAGTTTGATAAAATTCACGTTTTCATATTGGCTTTTACGCCACCCTAAACTCAGAACTCATTAAAACCCCCAAACCTTGGCAACATTTCTGAAAGGCTTAAAAGAAGCACTTGGTTAAATTAAAATTCCTCAAGTGTTTCTCAATCCTGATCTTTAAGCACCCATGCACTGAGCTCTAACACATCTGGGTAAACTCTCAGGTTTAATTAAAAAGTACTTCATTAGTTTGAAAGTGGCAATGTTAAATTAGGAACACTAGATAGTGCACGTAGGGATATTTCACAACTACTAGACGTTTAATCAATTATGTTGCAATCGCATGCAGGCACCTAAGGCTTCATTCAGTGCAGGCTCTGAAGTGAAACATCAGCTATAACCACGTGTCAACATCAAGGAATCTTAAAAAGACACACACACACACACACACACACACACACACACACACACACCTTTTCTCCATTTGCCTTCAGTGTAATCAATCAATGAAGACATGCTTTGTGTCCAATACTTGCTTTTTTTGTTGTATTTTTTTAAAAAAACTATTGCACTTCCTCTAACACCCAGCTTTCCTTCAACACTCTGACTTCCTCTAACATCCTGCTTCCCCCAACACCCGGCTTTTCCCACAAAACCCTGCTTCTCCAATCACCCTGGTTTTCCCACAACACCCTGCTTCTCCCACAACACCCTGCTTCTCCCACAACACCCTGCTTCTCCCAACACACTGCTTCTCCCTCAACACCCTGCTTTTCCCACAACACCCTGCTTTCCACCAACACCATGCTTTTCCCACAACACCCTGCTTCTCCCACAACACCCTGCTTCTCCCACAACACCCTGCTTCTCCCAACACACTGCTTCTCCCTCAACACCCTGCTTTTCCCACAACACCCTGCTTTCCACCAACACCATGCTTTTCCCACAACACCCTGCTTCTCCCACAACACCCTGCTTCTCCCACAACACCCTGCTTCTCCCAACACACTGCTTCTCCCTCAACACCCTGCTTTTCCCACAACACCCTGCTTTCCACCAACACCATGCTTTTCCCACAACACCCTGCTTTCCACCAACACCCTGCTTCTCCCTCAACACCCTGCTTCTCCCACAACAACCTGCTTTCCACCAACACCCTGCTTTTCCTACAACACCCTACTTCTCCCATCACCATGCTTTCCACAAACACCCTGCTTTTCCCCAAAACACCCTGCTTTCCCCACAACAACCTGCTTCTACCACAACACCCTGCTTCTCCCACAACAACCTGCTTTCCACCAACACCCTGCTTCTCCTAACACCCTGCATCTCCCACAACACCCTGCTTCTCCCAACACCCTGCTTCTTCCACAACACCCTGCTTCTCGCAACACCCTGTTTCTCCCACAACACCCTGCTTCTCCCTCAACACCCTGCTTCTCCCAACACCCTGCTTTTCCCACAACAACCTGCTTTCCACCAACACCCTGGTTCTCCCTCAACACCCTGCTTCTCCCAAAACCCTGCTTCTCCCACAACACCCTGCTTCTCCCAACACCCTGCTTTTCCCACAACACCCTGCTTTCCACCAACACCCTGCTTCTCCCAACACCCTGCTTCTCCCTCAACACCCTGCTTCTCCCTCAACACCCTGATTCTCCCACAACAACCTGCTTTCCACCAACACCATGCTTTTCCTACAACACCCTACTTCTCCCATCACCATGCTTTCCACAAACACCCTGCTTTTCCCCAAAACACCCTGCTTTCCCCACAACACCCTGCTTCTCCCTCAACACCCTGCTTCTCCCACAGCAACCTGCTTCTACCACAACACCCTGCTTCTCCCACAACAACCTGCTTTCCACCAACACCTTGCTTCTCCTAACACCCTGCTTCTCCCACAACACCCTGCTTCTCCCAACACCCTCTTTCTTCCACAAAACCCTGCTTTCCACTAACACCCTGCTTCTCCCACAACAACCTGCTTTCCACCAACACCCTGCTTCTCCCAACACCCTGCTTCTCCCAACACCCTGCTTCTCCCACAACACCCTGCTTCTCCCAACACCCTGCTTCTCCCACAACACCCTGCTTCTGCCAACACCCTGCTCTTCCCACAACAACCTGCTTTCCACCAACACCCTGCTTTTCCTACAACACCCTGCTTCTCCCATCACCATGCTTTCCACAAACACCCTGCTTTTCCCCAAAACACCCCCACAACACCCTTCTCCCATCACCATGCTTTCCACAAACACCCTGCTTTTCCCCAAAACACCCTGCTTTCCCCAACAACTTGCTTCTCCCTCAACACCCTGCTTCTCCCACAACACCCTGCTTCTCCCACAATACCCTGCATCTCCCACAGCACCCTGCTTCTCCCAACACCCTGCTTCTCCCACAACACCCTGCTTCTCCCAACACCCTGTTTCTCCCACAAAACCCTGCTTCTCCCAACACCCTGTTTCTCCCACAACACCCTGCTTCTCCCACAAAACCCTGCTTTCCACCAACACCCTGCTTCTCCAAACACCCTGCTCCTCACACCACCATGCTTTCTACCAACACCATGATTCGACCAAACTCTGCTACTCACAACACCATGCTTCTCCCAACTCCATGCTTTCCACCAACACCCTGCAACTCCCAACACCCTGTTCCTCCCAACACCATACTCCCCACAAACACCCTGCTCCTCCCACAACACCCTGCTTTCCACCAACACCCTGCTTCTCCAAACACCCTGCTCCTCACACCACCATGCTTTCTACCAACACCATGATTCTCCCAAACTCTGCTACTCACAACACCATGCTTCTCCCAACTCCATGCTTTCCACCAACACCCTGCTCCTCCCAACACCCTGCTCCTCCCAACACCATGCTCCCACCAACACCCTGCTCCTCTCAACACCCTGATTCTCCCACAACACTCTGCTTTCCACCAACACCCTGCTTCTTCCACATCCCCTGCTTCTCACAACACCATGCTTTCCACCAACACCCTGTCATTTTTCAGAAGCTGTGAAAAGGTGGAATTAGTTGACATACCTTACATTGCATCACTTGTTGAGAGACTAGAAGAAGTAGATGGAAAAAATTCTATTGCCTTGTCAAATACCGCTGTCTTGCCATCCCAGTTGTTGTGTGTCCGTTCCCTCAACTTGCTGCTGACCATAAACCTGTAGTGGGAAGAGAATTCATATCTTTCTTTAATTGGATTCCTTATGCCCTCCTTAACTGGGTTACAATAATCCATCTTTGAGATTTTACCTCTCTTCACTATGAACATAATCAGTAATATATTATATTTTCACATTTATTAACAAAAAGGCACTATTGCTAAAAATGGACCTTGTTTTGACCTGACTATTTCATAAGGGTTAAAGCAGGGTTAAATGGTTTAAACCACTGGGTTCTAGTAGCACGACACTCTGCTGTGAATACATCTGCTCTTCACACACACACACACACACACACACACACACACACACACACACACACACACACACACACACAGCATGCCAGAGCTCATACATCACCATGGCAACTCGTCCGACAAGAGTAGAGACGGAGCTGTCTCCGGCTTGCTGCCTGTCTATATACTCTTGTGCAAATCCAGAAAAATCAACATGCTTCTCATACATTGTGTGCCATGTTCTCACTAGTTTTTATGTAATAAGTCTGATTCCTGAAGTTTCTCAGAAGACAAACTGTTCATTTGTCTTTTTAAAACCACACGTTAAAATTTTCAAAATGTGGCTGTCTGATTTGTGAGATATATGATTATTATGTCATTGCGGATCATCCAAACAGACATCAGTTAAACTAATGGAAGCTCAATCACCTCTAGCTTGAGAATGATCTTTTGTTATTCAGGAAGTTGAGATCGCTAATCTTGCGTATACTTTCATATCTGATTTATATAAGCTGAAACAGGGTGAAAAATACTATTGCACGAGAATGCTTTTAGCATATGGCAGTTCATCAAAACAATGTTGAGATTCAGTTTCACACTGATTCTTTGAATCTGATTTCTTTTGAAGAAGTTTCTGATTTGTTGTCAAAATTTTAAAGACCAAATGTTTAATTTCCCCCTTTTTCTTGTTAAATATTGAACCTCTGAAATTCTAGTTTTGCATAATAAAGTTAATAGAGTGACACTGGAGTCACCTTCTCAAAACTATTATTATATATAATGTGTATTTAAAAAAAAATATCTGTAACAAATTCCCCCTCTCTTTTGCACTTTTATTTTGAGTGCTTTTGTTTTTGTTTTGGGACCTGTCTCCTCCCCGTCCTGTCATTGGTTTGTAATCACATTGTGTTCACCTGTATTGTATTATCCCTTAATGAGGTTTCCCATTTATACCCTGCTAGTCCTGTGTTTCTTTATGATGTCTTATCAGACATGATGTATTCTTAAGTTCTGAGTCTTGTTGTTTCCTGTTTCTGTGAAAATCTAGTTTTTCTGTACTACTATAGAATAACATTAACTATATAACTATTTTAGATTTCCTCTATTTTGGATTTACCATTTACCGTTCATCTTACTCATATGGCAAATGAAAGTAAACAAAAAAAAAACAACTTTTAAATGTTAAAAGAAAGAGTAGCTGTTTGCTAATACTAGATAGAATTGCATGCTGGCTAGTTATCTCACTGTTGAATAAGCTATCTAGTATTGCATTGAGATGCTTTCATTGACGTATGTTCGCGGGGAATAAATAGTATGGTAGCTCCATTAAAAAAAGTTATTCAACAGCTTACACAATGGAAATACTCGATAAAATGCTAACTGTTTTGGTAGTTAGCTAGCTAGTATCACTCTATAAAATGAAGTACTGAATTAAATAAGTTGTAAAATAAGTCAGTGATACACTGAGATCATATCACTATTGTCACTAAACAATTGCAGTGAATTGTGGGATTTTAGTGTTCTGGGGGTTCAACACTATTTTTTCAGATGACAAAACCGTTCAAGTGAATAGCATGTGGTTTTGGTTTGATGTTGGATAATCTGCAAAACAGGAAGTGTGTTAACCTGATCTGTAGCCCCATACGCGAAGAAGCGGCGGTCACTTGTGCGTATTTGTGCTGTCACTCCGCACGTACGCCATGTCCTCCACAAAAACCTCCTCCTGAAGCCTGGGGAGGTTTGGGGGGATGTTTGGTTTAGGGGCAGAAGGGTACAGGGAAGTGCACAAGGGATGGAGAGCAGAGACATGATGATATGATGTATGTCAGGATGAATTAGTCAAGATGAGGAGAAACAGCACTGACAACCGAGTGAGCGTTCGTTTGTGCAGCACTCAGTCTGTAAGGGGCTTCTATCAGCCTGAGGGAGGATTATTCCAGCATCGTGATGCTTTCATCAGCCTGGTTTATATAACACACACACTCTCACACACTCACAGACTGGAGAAATTGAAGAAATCCTCATATATTTCTAATTTTTAATTTTTCCGGTCTTTATAGACATGCGCTGATCTAATTATGGCGCTTACTGAGCTCTGGATCTCTGTTAACTCATTTTTGTTCTTTATGAGCGGCTCTTGTTTTGGGGTGACTTTTGAAAAAACAATCCTGGAAAAGTTGAGCGATTTTCATGTTTTTTTTTAATTCTATTTTTATATACGTGGGCAATATTACTTTTTATTTAATGTATTTATTTACATTTTGCTGAAAAATGGTATTTGATTTGTGCATGAGTACATGCAAATTTGTATAAAATGTATTTACTTATTTATTTGTCTCTCATCTTTTTCATTTTTTTTTCTTTTTTGAACGGAATGAAGCCACAACAGAATCAAAACACAAGTTAACAGAACAATGAACTCAAGCAAGGGAAATGCTCCCAACCACAAGGGGGCATTTGACCTGCAGAATTGGATAATTATCCTTCGTTCTGCTTATTTCATGTATTGACCCATTAAGTTTTTCCGCCACGATATCAAAACATTCAGTAAAAAGTATTTAGTTGACTTAAAACCAATCACAGTGCCCTCAACTATTATTGGCACCCTTGGTAAATATGAGCAAAGAAGGCTGAGAAAAATTGTCTTTATTGTTTAACCTTTTGATCTTCTGTTCAAATTCACAAAAATACTCTGTTCTCATGGATATCAAACATTTGCAAACACAAAACAGGTTTGTCCTTCCAGCCTGATGATCCATCCGTCTCTGCACGCATCTCTGCTTGTCTGTCCGACATCTCAGCCTGGATGAGGGAACACCACCTTAAGCTCAACCTGGCAAAATCTGAGCTTCTTATCATCCCAGCTTGTCCCTCAATCAACCACAACCTCACTGTACAACTCGGCACAACCACACTCAAACCAACCAAGACGGCCAGGAACCTTGGGGTGACTCTTGATGACAGCTTGACCTGTACAGACCACATTTGAACAACTGCTCGGTCCTGTAAATTCATCCTGTTCAACATCAAGAAAATCCGACCCTACCTCACCGAACAAGCTACACAGATACTAGTCCAGGCTCTTGTTATCTCAAAACTGGACTACTGAAACTCTCTACTTTTGGGCCTCCCAGCCAGCTCAATCAGACCCCTGCAGATGATTCAGAATGCTGTAGCATGCCTTGTCTTCAACCAGCCGAAGAGAACCCATGTCACACCCCTCTTCATCTCCCTCCACTGGCTTCCTGTAGCTGCCCGCATCAAATTCAAGGCCTTGATGCTCACGTACAAGACCTTGTATGGAACAGCACCCTCCTACCTCAACTCTCTCCTGAAGGCTTATGTTCCCACACGCAATCTGCAATCGATTAGCGACCGATGTTTAGTAGTTCCTACTCTTCGGGGCACAAGGTCCCTTTCCAGAACCTTCACACTAAATGTTCCTCAGTGGTGGATTGAACTTCCAACCACAATCAGGACTGCAGATGCACTCACCATCTTCAAGAAACAGCTAAAGTCCCATCTCTTCCGTCAACACCTAACCAACTCATAAAAAAAAGGCACTTACACCTCTACTCTGCGCACTTTGCTTCTTCTAGAACTCAATTAATAGATCTTGTAAAGTAGCACTACTTGTATTGTTCTCTGCTTGATATCACTTTGCTTGTATCTCTCATTTGTAAGTCGCTTTGGATAAAAGTGAATAAATGTATGTAATGTAAAAAAACATATCTTTGTTAAATATAGGTGTTCAGCAATTATTGGC
>JAFFST010054744.1:66870-80230 GCA_022414735.1 Noturus placidus | reverse complement strand
GATCAGAGCTGGAGAATTGTAGAAGTTTGTTGTGTCTTTGGGGTCAGAAATTCTCCAAAACTACATTCTGAATTCACCTACATCACCACAAGCTGTTTACATTTACATTCATGGCATTTTGGCAGATGCCCTTATCCAGAGTGACTAACATTTTTATCTCAATTATACATTTGAGCAGTTGAGGATTAAGGGCCTTGCCAAGGGCCCAACAGTGGCAGCTTTGTAATGCTCGTGACCTTCTAATCAGTAGCCCAACGTCTTCACCACTGAGCTACCACTGACCTACCACTGTTAGAAGGGTTTCAAGAAAAAAAGCCTCTACTCTCATCCAAAAACAAACTCAAGCATCTTCAGTTTGTTAGACACTACTGGGACTTCAAATGGGATGGGGTTTTATGGTCAGATGAATAGAGCTTTTTGGCAATAAACACCAGAGTTGGTTTTGGGACACACAGAGAGGTAGCCATATGGAAAAGTACCTCATGCCCACGGTTAAATATGGTGGTGACTCTTTAATGTTTTGGGTCTGTTTTTCTCTCAAAGAACCTGGACATTTTATTAGGATACATGGAATCGTGGACTCTATCAAACATCAACAGATATTAAATGAAAACCTGACTGTGTCACATTGCGAGACGTAATGGAGTTGAGTACGGAAGCAGGTGCAGGTAAAGACGTTTATTTTATTTAAGGGCAGGCAGACAAATCCAAATCATAATCCAAAAATGTAGTTAAGACAGGCAAATGGTTGCGTGATCGGCAAACAGGCATAAACGGGGCAAAGCAGGAATCGAAGTCACGGTTGCAGAAAACAGGGTCAAAGCACAAAACCAGAAACATGAACTATTACTATAAACCAGGAGCGGAAAAACCAGCGTGGACTAAATGAACTAATCTAAAGTTTAAACTAACTAAATCTATCAAGGTACGTAACTTAACTAGTTTGTATTCATGTGAAGCTGCTTTGAGACAATGTCTATTGTAAAAAGCGCTATACAAATAAAATTGAATTGAATTGAATTGAATTGAACTAATCTAATGTAATACTCTGTGCCATGTACTGGGAGGTGCGCGGTATAGAAACAAACATAATCATCGTTAAGTGCTGGCGGCTGACACCAATCTAGACACACGCTCGAACAACAGCCAATGACAGAACTGGGAGGAGACAGAACAGAAACAAAACAAATGCACGTATCCACAGTAAACAATGTCACAGTTGTCAACATCTGAAGAGCTTGCGCTCGCTGAGCACTCGTGCACATAGCTCGTGCATGTGCGCGCCCTCTCATCTCCCCAAGCGTGCTGCCAGAAGGGGAGATCGTGACACACTGCCTCTGCCAGAAAGCTTAAAATGGGCTGTGATTGGATCTTCCAGCAGGACAATGATCCAAAACATACATCAAAATCAACACAAAATTGGTTTTACTGACCACAAAATCAAGGTCCTGCAATGACCATTCCAGTTCCCTGACTTGAAACCCATAGAAAACCTGTGTGGTGAACTGAAGAGGAGAGTCCACCAGCATGGACCTCGAAATTTGAAGGATCTGGAGAGATTCTGTAAGGAGGAATGATCTTGGATTCCTTGCCATGAATTCTCCAACCTCATCAGGCATTTTAGGAGAAGACTCAGCTATTATCTTGGCAAAGGGAGGTAGCACAAAGTATTGACTAAAGGGGTGCCAATAATTGTTACACACTTATATTTAACAAATATTTTTTTGATAAACTTGTATTGTGTTTGCAATTGTTTGATATCCATGAGTGTAGAGTATTTTTTTTTTATTAAAAAGATCAAAGGGTTAAACAATAAAGACAATTTTTCAAAGCCTTCTTTGCCCATATTTACCAAGGGTGCCACTATAAGTGGAATGCACTGTACATACATTAACGTACACACGGAATCTCTTGTCATGTCCAAGCGTCTAATAAAAAGACGTGCAATAACAGCAGAAATATTTGTTGTTTTCATGCTGACACTGCCCCTAGTGGTCAAGTGTATTTATATTGTGTTGTGGCTTGATTCCGTTGTGGTGTTAACTCATGTTTGCGTTTGTTAAATTTCGTTTTGTTGTGCACTACTGTACCACCGTAAAGTATTGGCTTTAACAGCCTAAAAACGGCAACTTTATATATTATCAAATTATATATCTATATAAAATCATAGGGCGCACGGTGGCTTAGTGGTTAGCACGTTCACCTCACAGGGTCGGGGGTTCGATTCCCAAAGTGGCCCTGTGTGTGCGGACACCATGGCCCTGTGTTTGCATGTTCTCCTCGTGCTGCGGGGGTTTCCTCCAGGTACTCCAGTTTCCTCCCCCAGTCGAAATACATGCATGGAAGGCTGATTGGCATGTCTAATGTGTCTGTAAGTGATTGTGTGATGGATTGGCACCCTGTCCAGGGTGTACCCACGCCCTGTGCCCCTGCACCCTGGGATAGGCTCCAGGTTCCCCGTGACCCTGAAGAAAAGGATAAGTGTTATAGAAGACGGATGGATGGATGGATGGATGGATTATAGTCCTAAAAAAAGAAGATATCTCAGATTGAAAAGTGAGAGCTTTAGCTCTGATTGTTACTGTAACAAAGCGCTGACACTGGAGACCCCACCCAAAAATCTCCTTTCAGAAAACTTCACCATATCAATGATTACACATGTTTTTTTCTGTTTATATGAAACATCCCCTGTATAAGACCCTGTGAATGAGCTGTTGCTATAGGAATGATAACGATAATGTAGAGCGAGCGCATTACTATAAACCTGTGATTCATAGTTGTGCTACTGTCAGAGCTGATTTTATATAAAATTGCGTATAGAAACATACTTGTCTCTGCTAATTGATTAAGTAGAGATCAATTGTTAAATTGTGGAAATAGAGGATAAAATTTTAGAGCATTTAATGAGTAGTGTGGTCGGTTGGAGATTTCGGCACAGGCTGTGGTGTCATTCGCAGAAATGTGTCTTGTAGAAGACGGCTGTCTCGTCAAACTCGCACCAGAACAGAACACAGAACGTCGTGTGTGTGTGTGTGTGTGTGTGTGTGTGTGCGTGCACGTGCTTCTGTCTCATCGAGAACATGTTCTGCAGATTCTTCTGCTCTTCTCTCCCCTGTCTTTAGGTCTGCACAGAACTTCCCTGAATGCAGAGTGAAATGATTGCTAATCCATGCTAACGTCAAAAAAAGTATTCCACAATGTTGGAATGTGGAATTAATCTTGCAAACTGAAGCAACCTCCCAGAAAAGAATCCTAACTCTTTTTTTTAAGCAGAGAATTGAAACCTTTCCAAAAGCATGCTCCAGTATAAATATGAATGCTGAGCGCTTACACGATGTGTGACTTGAGAGTGTTTTTGTTTCGCGCTGTTATGAGTTAGCCCTAGGCAATCACATTTTACCATCCAAAACAGGACCTCAGGGCCTCACTGGTTGTTTTCCTCTCTCTTCATTTTATGTTCCTGAAATGACCGTCTGGATACGCCTTCATTAGTGCTTCAAAATGAACGTATCATCCGTGCATTTCTCTTTGTTTTTGCTAGCTAATGGGGCTTTAATAACATCATCATCTCTGTACTTCACTGTTTAATGACGATTTTCAGCAGTGTAATAATAATAATACACCAGGGGAAGTGTTGACGTACAGAAGTGACCAGAGCTGCATACTGATGTCATAATGAGATAAGAGGAGGATGTAGTGCAGGCCTGTGTGCCGTCCTTACTGCACTCTTATTCAGTTAAATGAATTGAGAGCGGCTCAGGTTCTTACATTTACATTGAGTTTATTGTCAAAAATAACAAACTGCACAAAAAGCAGGAATAAATTTGGTAGATGGAAAACTTTATTTTGAAATAATCAAATTACTTTAAAAGGACTGAGGCTGGAAAAACAGTCTTCGCTTTATTCCAGCTCTAGCGCTGACTTGGCCACACCCCCTCATTATTACTGTCCTCTACATTTATCATTAGTCTCATTAGGACTCATTTCTAACTGCTAAATCCTGGATTTCATGTCTGGTTTGCTTACTGGAACTTTATCTATTTTAAATGGGCAATGTGTCATTTTTTTTAATGTTTGTACTACAGCCCTCTCACAGTGAGGTGAAACGCAAAATTTCTTTGCAATGAAAACATTTTAATTAAATTATTTCCTTCCTCCCAACCACAATTTGGGATCTCAGTTAAAACGTCTTATTCCTCTGCAAAAAAAAAAAAACATTTCCTTTTGAAATGTCTTGTTAATTTCTGGGCCAGAATATGTAAACAGAACACTACATAAAAATACACCTAGCAAGATCCTTTGCATGGCAATATTGCAAATTATAAAGTATCTTTGAAATTATGTGATTATTCCATTACCATAAACACTTTTGAACATTACAGATGGCAGCTTTAAAAAACATCATAAACACAAGAACCTGTTTCACATTAAGTCATACAAACTGCTAACTATGATTAGCAAGCTGTTAATTAACTACAACAGTGCTAAATTCGTAATTTCCCTACACATCTGAAGAAAATGTTGACTTCCAATGCTCCTGTAAAAGCTAATTAAATCGTTAGCTTACGAAAATGATGTCACATCATTGAATTTCCCCTTGGGGATCAATAAAGTATCTATCTATCTATCTATCTATCTATCTATCTATCTATCTATCTATCTATCTATCTATCTATTGATCAGCCTGGGATAATACACCTCCACACCAGCAGAGGTCTCTCTTTTCTGTGTACCAAACTACTTTGCATACACTTCCTCTTTAGACAGTATATAAAGTGAACTCAGTAAACTCAATATTCATTACAAAGTCTTTATAGATGTTGAGCATAAGTTGCATAAGTTCTGAACCTTGTATCTAGTGATGTTTTGACCTTGCCTTTTTTTTTTTTTAAATTATTCTTTGGATTTTTGTGTTTCATGCTTGATTGTGTTTTGACTCTTGTCCTTCTTCTGACCTTGATTTTTAATTGTGTATTGGATTATCACTTAATAAACTACCAGCACACAGATCCTTATACAGTGGGTGTTAATCCATTTTAGGACTTGATGAAAGGTTTTGATATGGCTAACGGTTTAAAAATGTATCGTATGAAGCTACTTTATGAATATTACAATGCATCCAGGAATGAAATTATGATTCCGAGTTCGTGTTATGTGTGGATTCTTTTCACAGGAAATTTTAATAAGCATTTAATTAAACAGCATTTCAAAATCAAACCTTGACCTTATGAGTTCATGCCAACTGGTGACCTGCCAATGCTCACGTGTTTGAGCACACATGAGCCTGTGCCAGGTACAGACAGGCTCTTCACTGGCATGTTATCACTTTGGCATTGCTTTCCGAGCCTTGATGCTAATCCATCAGCCGGCTGTTTGCACATTCTCAAAATACCATCACAAATGCCAGTGGCATGTTTTCTACTCTCTCTTTTCAGGAGGAGAATTTTTTTTTCAACGGATGTAGAGACGCCGACATCTCAAGCGTAACCTTGATTTGCGTTGATAACTCGAGCGCTCCGGCTGTGTGCATGAATATTCACTGTATCCTTCAGTTGCTGCCTGCCGTGAGCTGCCTTAACATCGAGCTGAGACTCGGCACTGAGACAGACAACGAGGAGACTCTTATCCTCTGGCTTTTATCACAGACAGTAGACAGACATCGAGTACCTTTTTACATAAAAAGCTTAGATTAGCATAGATTATATAATATTCCCTTACAGAAACATCACACATGATAATCATGTTACTTTCCACAAACGTGGACTTTTTCAGTTGTCCAAGTGATTGTTTTTTCACATCTAACATTTTTCATGTGTAGCACATTATTTTACTACATTTTGGTAGAATAAAATAGATTTTTTTATGATTCATTTTTTGTGTCCAAAAATGTATAGAAGGAAAGCAAAAGAAGTAAAATCTGTGAAGAAATCTTCCAAATCTGCCAATTCCCAAATCTCCCAAATCTGCCAATTAACCTTTATTTATTTATTTTTCTCATGCTATAACTGGGAACTGATAAGCTAATGGAGTTACACTCTGAAATAAAATACAAAGAAAGAAAGAAAGAAAGAAAGAAAGAAAGAAATTTGTAATTTTTTGTCTTAAAAATAAAAAGATTAAAGCGTAGATTAAAGAGAATTCCATCCCAAATAGTAATTTCTTTAAACAGTAGCATCCAACTAAAAATATCTCTCCTAAAGACAAAAAATAGGACAACTGAAGAAGAAAAGTGTCAATTGCAACTAGATTAGCATAGCTAATAGACAAGAGCTAGCTCTACTCACGGTTTGACCCTATTGGAAAATCGTCGACGCACAATAATGGCCACTGTGGTGAGCACCATGATGGTCGTGCACATGGTCCAGTGGCCACTTGGACCCTTGCAGGCAAGTCCACGATCCCTGACGTTCAGCTACTCACGACCACAATCCTTCCTCATCAGTAAGTTAGCAGAGTTAGCAAGTTGGCTAGTCAGTGCTATTCCTCCCCTTCCTTCTTTCCCTGTGTCCCAAACCTGAGATCCCAGATTGGCTATGGGGATAAAGAGAATGAGCGGCTGAACAGATGCCTGGGTGAGAGTAGGATCAGATTATGTATAGCTAAGCTAGTCCGCTTAACGCTAGGGAGAATGCTAATCCGTGTGTGGCTGTGCGTAACTTGGAGAAGAGTTACATGCCACAGCTTATTACAGTTGGTCAGCACAGAATGTGCTATTCCGAGATTAGAAATGTCAGGGAACACATGACACTGTTTCAACAACACAATACATTTTGTTTATTGATGTCTTACAAGTAAAGGAAACCATTTTAATCTCTAAATAGAATGTTATTGCCATGCCTTTTAGTATTAGATACTTACATTAAAAGACGTGATATTTTGAGGTGATGACCCTCAGACACCCAATGAGATATTAGGAGAGCTTATCTAGTAAATCTGCACTTCTGGCTGTTAACTAGTACTGAACATACTTACAGTATAAGTTTGGCTGTACCTTCAAAGTTGTCAGGGTGTTCTCTTTTGGATCAACGCTGAATTTGAGGTTTATGGCACAGTTAAGAACAAACAGGTCCACATCTGGTATAAATACGGCATGCCATAAAAGGATTTTAAATGTCTGCAGTGCTTATGTGACTGTTAGATGAGCATGTTTACCTGAGCCAAGACACTTCAAAATGAAATAAAAAGATGTCGCATCATTTCATTAACAAAACTTCATATGAAGTGTTTCTGGTGGGAATTTTCTTGAAATGTTTTGCCTCACACATCCAGGGTTGGGGTTTCTCCCTGTGATTCAGGAGTTTCCTCTGTGTACTCCGGTTTCCTCCCAAGGTTCAAACACATGTGGTGTGGGCTGATTGGTGTTTCCAAATTGTCCATCCTGTGTGAATGTGTGTGCAATTGTACCCTAGGATGTATTGGCACCCCGCCCAGGGTGTCCCCTGCTGTGTTCCCCAAGATCCCTGGGATAGGCTCAAGGCTCCCTGTGACCCTGTGTAGGATAGGTGGTATGGAAAATGGATGGATAGATAGATGAATGGATGGCCTTCTCACTGTCCTTTGAGCATCCAGAAAGGACTCAATTAGATTTTACTTAAAGAGGACACACTATTCAAATATTAGGCTTATTATTCAAACATGTGCAATAAAACAGCTGTTTATTTTAGCCACAGAACTTTCCTGAACTTTCCTTTGACAGGACACATTAGGTCCAAGTTGACATTATTTATAGGCTGACTTGTTTTTAGTGCCTAATAGTTGCCTGTAGTTAGTGAAAGATTTTGTCATGTTAGCTGACGTTAGCTAGTGTAGTGGGGTGTGTCGTGGTCAAAACGTCACCCTTATTAACTACGTAGCCAATGGGCTCTCTCCCTACCTTGGTATATAAATGGTTGTTAAGGCCTTTTGGAATGCGTCATGGTTGAGAACCCGCCCCTTCCTCTCCTTGCTACGGACTACAGAGGTTTTTTTGTTTAGTGTAATGTTGGGCTACTGAGCCTGTGTGGGTGTGATGTTCTGCTCACAATCAGTGGACTGTGCTGTCAAAGCTCCCAACTGTGTAACCTGGTAATTTAACGTAGCTCCGGTCGGAGCGCCAGCTGTTGTCGTCACTACTATTAGAGACGCTATCATGACAGTCGTATGTACTAGCGTGAGTATCATGTCATTGGATCACGGTAGGTCAATCGTTTAGTTCTGTCACTTGAGCTAGACTATTTTGCATGCTTCCAAATTGAGGTTGTAACACCTGGTTTGTTCTTAGGGTCCTCGATTTCGCATGCGTTAAGGCAGGCCTAGTGAGAGGTGGTCATATCGGTCTAGCTCCTCCCCCTCACTCATGGTTCCACGTTGCTGCTTGGTTCTTGATTATTTTATATTTGGTTTTCTTATGCTGGGTTTTTATGATTGTTTGATTTTATTCTGTTTTGTTTCATGTTGGTTGCTGTCATTTAGATCAGTCTCTTCAACTTAACTGTGTTGTAACAGTCTTTATCCACTATGCTGATACTGCTATGTGGTAGTAGAGGTTTTGGTCAGTCTTGGTAAACTTGCTACCTGTACTCAGTTGGAGTTCAGGGTTATGTGTTTTCATGACTGTACGCTTGTTTTTGTTTTATTTTCTTGGTTGTATGTTTAGAGTATATTGTAATTGATTTTGGGGAAGAGGCTTATCCCCCAACCCCCTATTCATAAATCTCTAGTGACTTCTCTGTGGGTGGTTGAATGTGTCAGTAATGTTAGCTAAATGTTATTAATTCATATTAACGTTTACTGAATTCTAAAAAAAAACCCTCCTTTTAGTCTCATATGCACTCACCACTAACAAAAGCATTTCTACTTCATCATTCAACATCAAACTGGTAATATATGGGCCTAATTTAAACTTTTTTTTTTTTTTTTTTTTTGGATGATATCAACACATTCATTTTAACTGGATATGAAATATACTACTCTAAAAATATATATATTTTCTGTGCAATATATACTATTTTGTCAACTCATCTTCATTTTTCACAGGTCTTCAGGCAAAGTTCATCAGCTAAACTCCCAGTTTTTATTTTGAAAATAATAAAAAAAATGGATGGAAGCAGCATCCAATACTTGGATCCACAAAATAATTGCTTTATTTATAGAAAAAAAACAGGTGCTTCAACCACTAAGATATTGATTTGATCTACATCCAATTATGTAATTAATTTCATTCATTATTATTTCACTGTTTACTAGATATTTCATATAAATAGTGATTAATCTACGATTAATCTAAAGATCTGGGTCTGGTTTAGCCACTCAATGCACATAAAGGGACAGGAAACAGGAAACCGTATCAGGAAGCAGCTTATGTGAAAGCCTGGATTCTCTAGCTCTTTGTATGATATGAATAGGTATCAGATGCTCATTAGCAACATTAGTTAGCGGTGGCTTGTTATTTATGGGAGGTCTCTCATTAGAGACAGGGCTGTGGAGTAACTCCTGATCGCTGCCTGAATTCCTTCTGCGCTTTTAGCCGTCGAATAACTTAAATTCCTCCAGCCGCCTGCTCTCGCTTGTGTAGACGTGTCTCATTATGTAAGGAGGTGTCTCATTAGAACATGCCGCTTACAGTTCAGATACCTTTGAAGGGTTTGTGATGAAAGAAAGCAGAACAGTTGCAACAAAAGCTAGCGTACAGAAAAACATTGTGTAATCTACATTCTAGGAATCCCATGCAAACATTCAGGGGAATTTTTGTTAGTTTTTTTTTTTTTTTTTAAATACGATTAACAATACAGTTCTATTTTTTCTTTGTATATTGTCTTAAAAATAAAATAAAAAATATTTTAGAACATTTTATGCACACTAATAAAATTCACTTTTAATAAATTTTTTAAGGGTTTAAATTTTTTTTTTACATTACATTTTATCAGTGTGTATATAGCTACCATTATAAGACACTACTAATTATAAGGCTTAAAAGATATTTTATTATTTTTAAACATTTGTAATAAGACATTGTTTTGTAACGTAGAAGCTGTTGCGTTTAGTATTGCTATTTGAAATTCTTTTAGGAGAAGGACATTTATGTGAAGTAATACTCTGTTTTAATATGCAATATTCTGTTCAAGTTGCTGTGATTTCTATTTCACGCAAGATAAAATCATATTACAGTTGATCTTTGAACTGTTGAACTGAGTCTTTATTGTATAATTCGACTTCCTGTTTAAATGGAGGCTTCACATAGTGAGACATGACCAGCTTTTTCATATTTAGTGATATGTGCTTGTAGGAGAACATCAACATAACACTCATAATTAGATAATATGAATGATAATATGAATAAGTATTGTATACTATACAATATATACTAGAGATGCACCGATAATCGGTATCGGCTGATACAGGCAATTTTTCACGCTATCAGTCATCGGCCGATAATTTAAAAACATCCGATGATCAGGGCCGATATCCTGTCAATCAAAAGAGGCCGGAAAAACACATCCATTCGTGCTGTGTGTAAAGATGATGTCTCTTGTGTGGAATGATGACAAAACTACAGTTTGTAATCTCTGTAAACTCCGCACTGCTAAAATTTTGAGTCGAATTTTTCTTTTGCTGTGCTGCTCGCGCTGCTCGTACTGGATTAAAGCACCAGTACACTGTTGAGAGAGTTAAATAATGATGAGTTGACAAAAAAGTATATATATTGCACAGAAAAATATAGTTTTAGAGTAGTATATTTCATATCCAGTTAATGTTAACGAGTTTATATCATTAAAAAAAAAGTTTAAATTAGGCCTATATGTGACCAGTTTGATGTTAATGATGAAGTAGTTGTTTGTGGAGAGTGAATGTGAGACTAACAGGAGGTTTTTTAGAATTCAGTCAATGTTAATATGAATTAATAACATTCAATAAGTTAAGAAATCTTACTTTAATCTTTAATTTTAATTAGAGTAATGTGTTTTCTGTTTATGAGACCAGTTACTGTGAAACAACTTGTTGAAATCGAGAGAATAAAGTTTTTATTTGCCTTTCTTTCAGAATTGTGGAATTAATTATTATTCATTTAAAAGAAGGAATAAAAGGCAGAACTATTGTTATCGGTATCAGCCGATATCACGTCAAATAATCGGGTATCGGCTGAGAAATTTAGTATCAGTGCATATCTAATATATTTACATTTATATATTAACATTTATTCATTTAGCAGACACTTTTATCCAAAGCGACTTACAAGTGCACACTCACACACCAATGGTAGCAGAGCTGCCATGCAAGGTGCTAGCTTGCCATCGGGGGCAACTTAGGGTTCAGTGTCTTGCCCAAGGACACTTCGGCATGGGATCACCCGGGCCGGGATTCGAACCACCAACCCTACGATTAGCAGATTAGTAGACAACCCGCTCTACCGACTGAGCCACAGCCGCCCCATATATATACTATATGCTATACTAAATAAGGCAGGGTTTCTCAACATTTTAAAGCCAGAGCATATTATTTGAATTTGTTGAAGCCGGAGAGTTTTTTTGTTTCTTATTTCTGAACTTTCCACTCATATACCCTACAGTAATGAAATAAAATCAGTTCTCATTCATGCCAGTTCATTTAGTTTGTAGCTGTTATTATAAAAAAAATATCCCATATTCCAATATATTACGCGTAAAATCAAGTCAGTGTGTCAGTGTCAGTCATGCAGGATTATTTTGTGCTTAAACTATTAATAGGCCAAGGGATAATCTGTGCATCCAGAGAACGCTTCAGTCAGCAATAAGGCGAAGATGCACAGCAGGTCATGTTGAGGAGATCATTCAGATGGAGGTCCGAGTATAATAACACAAGCATAGTTGGCAGTGTGCGCTTCTATTTTTTGTTGTTTATAAAGGTAATTTCTATGCCAAATCTGTTTTAGGTCATATTTGGAGACGTTTTTGTATTCTGAAGCTTTTCTTTCAACTCAGAGAATAAACTGAGGTGTCTGCTGTGCCCCTAGCAGAAAGAAACGCAAATGATATCGATCAACAGCAGCCGACCAATCACAACAGAGAGGCATCTCTACTTGCTCGTGGATTCAGAAAGCTCCAGTTCGTGCACATTCGCTGGCTCATAATTGAACTCCACCTCCGACTGCAACAGAGATGCACAGTGTTTGCCATTTTTCCTTTAAATATAGTCTTGCATTCTTTAGGGAGTCTGGTACAATTTGTCAAATAAATGCTGCCAAGAACTGCCTACAGTAGTTCACAGGAAGAGGCAATTTGACTAACCAATTACAGGCTCTTCCACAGTGTTGTCTGTAAACATGTGATATTTTCTCATGGTAAAACTCTTTAACATAATTCTGAACACAGACAACTTTTTTTTTCAGCACCTACATCTTGAGTCAAGTGTCACTATGTTCAAAAGTTTATTTCCCCACTGAAAATCAGTGCACAGAAGTTCTCTTCTTATATATGGAAGCATGGATATTCAGAATCTTCAAGATTCTGAAGCTTGTAGCCTAATCAATTCTAAGAAGTTATAAGAAGCTCTGCGGCCCATGGGTGGAGTGTCTGAGGCTGAGACGGCTCACATGTCATATGCAGTTTCAGTAATGCGCTTACAATGTGCCTTGCGGGTGGGAGAGGATGTTAAATAAGAAACCTCACTAAGATTATGAAGCATGTGGCTAGAAAAGTGTACAAAAGATATCAGATGTTCTGTAGCTGTGTTTGGTGTTTGAGGCTGAGATGACTTAAAAGGTAACTCACCTGTCATACTTGGTTTGCAGTTTGCCTTTCTGGCACAAGAAGATGCCAAAAATTTTAAAATGTTGCATTAAAGGACTAATAAGTGGAAAGAATCATCACGTAATTAGAAGGAGATTTTAGTCCTCTATAAAGAATTACATGTTTACATATACATGTAGATATTTGCCCATGTTAATAGTTTGGCTTATTTTATTAGGGCTTTGGGAAATGATCCAGGAAAGGCTCCCATTTTTATATGAGTCATTGATTTATTTATTTTTATATATATACTGTATATACAGTGCTTTGCGAAAGTATTCGGCCCCCTTGAACTGTTCAACCTTTTGCCACATTTCAGGCCTCAAACATAAAGATATAAAACTGTAATTTTTTTGTGAAGAATCAACAACAGGTGGGACACAATCATGAAGTGGAACCAAATTTATTGGATATTTCAAACTTTTTCAACAAATACAAAAACCTAAAAATTGGGCGAGCAAAATTATTCAGCCCCTTTACTTTCAGTGCAGCAAACTCTCTGCGGAAGTTCAGTGAGGATCTCTGAATGATCCAATGTTGACCTAAATGTCTAATGTTGATAAATAGAATCCACCTGTGTGTAATCAAGTCTCCGTATAAATGCACCTGCTCTATGA
>JAFFST010054744.1:48397-65986 GCA_022414735.1 Noturus placidus | reverse complement strand
TTTTTATTTGTTGAAAAAGTTTGAAATATCCACTAAATTTCGTTCCATTTCATGATTGTGTCCCACCTGTTGTTGATTCTTCACAAAAAATTACAGTTTTATATCTTTATGTTTGAGGCCTGAAACGTGGCAAAAGGATCGAACAGTTCAAGGGGGCCGAATACTTTTGCAAGGCACTGTGTATATATATATATATATATATTTTTACATGATTTGACATTTTATTTGGATTTGTAACTAACAACAATTCAAAACTACGCATCATGCAGAAATAACACATCACCACAAACAGAGCTGGACATGATAACTTTATTCATATAGTCGATTTTAGTTCATCTCATTCACTAGTTTTTTCATTAACACTAGCCACCCCATCAAACATCCAAACATTAGCGGTGTGTCTACAAAGAGAATCTTAAACAACATGTTTTAATCCATATTTAAATATTCCAGGACATTGATGAACATTTTCGCTGACATATGTAGAAAAATATCCAAGTCCAAGCTTTGAAAAGACAAGAACTTACTCACGAGAGGAACAGCGAGAGTACGGCGTGCTAGGCTGAAAGAGTAAGAGTGCATATGTGTGAGTTTGTGTGTGAGTGTAATGACAGGAAAACCTGGCACAGGATGCTTCACAGAGACAGGCCTTGAGCCCAGCAGGTGGGCATCAGCCAGCTAATGGAAACATCTGTCAGGGGAACACAGGACAGAGAGAGCGAGAGAGAGAAAAAGGGAGAGAGACACTGAGACAGAGGGAGACAGAAAGAGAGAGATACTGATGAAAAGAACAGCAGGATGGATGGCATGAGAAAATAGATATGAGGAGGAAGAGAGAGGGAGCGAACAGTTTGTTGCCATTTAGCGAGTTATAGATGAATGGTGGAGAGGTGTTTAATAAACAAGCTGTCAGGAGAAACTCAGTATGGAAACATCAGTTCAAACACATCCCCCCACCACACACACACACACAGAAAAAACAAGATCCAACACAGAATGACTCGCATTGCTCATTATTGATGTTAACCTAATATTAGTGTGTACACACACACACATACACACACACACACACACACACACACACATACACACAGTAGAACAGTCAATCCTCTAGCCTAAGTGTTTATTGCTCTACTAGTGAGACTAAGGGCCTGCTCCAAATGACACACTTCAGTCTTGTGGTCCTCATTCTCGACTCTCGTGGACTCAACAGCACCCTCTTACCGAAATCGCTTAGCAATAATACTTAAAACAACTGCTGCTATACTTTCAGAAAGCCTGTCAGAAGTGCTATCTAGAGTTACTGTAGCAATAAAGACTTTTTTCTCAGATATATAATGATAAGCGCTATAAATTTACAACTAAACAAATTTGAACATTTTGGAAAAGTTCTTTTGTAATTTAATAAAGTGGAGCTTTTATATATTCTGGATTCATTACACAAAGTGAAATATTAAGTGTTTTTTTTTTTTTTTTGTTTAATCTTGATGATTACGGCTTACAGCTCAGGGAAATAAAAAATCCTGTATCCCAATATATTAGAATAAAGAATTTATAATACAGTATTGTATGAATTACTGCATCAATGCGGCGTGGCATGGAGACAGTCGGCCTGTGGCACTGCGGAGGTGTTCTGGAAGACTAGGTTGCTTTGATAGCAGCCTTCAGCTCCTCTGTATTGTTGGGTCTGGTGTCTCTATGGGGTTCAGGTCAGGTGAATCGGCTGGCCAATCAAGCACAGTAATACCATGGTCAGCAAACCAGTTATTAGTAGTTTCGGCACTGTGGGAGGTGCCATGTCCTGCTGGAAAAGGAAAACAGCATCTCCATAAAGCACGTCAGCAGATGGAAGCATGAAGTGCTCTAAAATGTCCTGGTAGACGCTGCGTTGACTCTGGTCTTGAGAAAACACAGTGGACCAACACCAGCAGATGACATGGCACCCCAAATCATCACTGACTGTAGAAACTACACACTGGACTTCAAGCAACTTGGATTCTCTTCCTCTCCACTCTTCCTCCAGACTCTGTGACCTTGATTTCCTAATGAAATGCAACATTTACTTTAATCTTCCCCATGATTGTGTGTACTGAACCAGACTGAGAGATTAAAAGATCTGGAAACCTTTGCAGGAGTTTTGAGTTAATTAGCTGATTAGAGGTCTTCTCTGGCTGACATTTATGTATTATAAATACTTTATTCTAATATTTTGAGATGCTGGATTTTTGATCTCCACGAGCTGTAAGCCATAATCATCACGATTAAAACAAACAAACAAAAAAAGCTTGAAATATTTCACTTTATGTGTACTGAATCTAAAATATATATGAAAGATCCATTTTTTAAATTAAATTAAGGAAAAAATAACTTTTCCACGATATTCAAATTTTTTGAGATGCACCTGTGGTTTTAGCAGTACTTTATGAATAGTATTTAAAATCCTTTTAAAAATCCAGTCAGGTAAGCTCACGTTAGCTCAAAAATGGTAAAAAATAAACCTGCTGATGCTACGTATCATTCCTTAATTTTTAAAACCCACTCTCCACAAAGTGTGGGCTTGGAGAAGGACAATAGTGCATAGTGTGTCATTTGGGACATGGCATAAATGTGTGTGTGTGTGTGTGTGTGTGTGTGTGTGTGTGTGTGTGTGTGTGTGTGTGTGTAAAAAGGACAATAGGTGACTCTTATGCTATGTGTGACTCTTGTGTGTGTTAGAGAAAAGATGTGTGGCTTTTTTCCATTTCTTTGCACTGTTAGTATTAAATTAACTTTTATGTGAGTAAGGTGTGTGGTTTAAGACACATCCCCAGTGGATTGAGGATATGTATGTTGTGGTATTTTTACACACTATATAGATTAAAGGATGTGTGATTTAGGACACATCAACATTAGATATAGGATGGGATGTTTGGATGGTGTGGATGGCATTTAAGTGCCCTATATAGTAACATTATGTGGTTTGGGACACATCTCCATTAGGCAGCTAGTAAAGCATTTGGGTTGGTGTTGAAGTTTTTTTGTGTTTATGTAGTGAATATGATGTGTGCGTTGGGACACGTCCAAAGTACCCTGATGATGTTCAGACATTTTTTATAATGTTATCTCCCCTATGTATTGAATACGACATGTAATTTGGGACACTTGCACAGTACCGTGACGATGTCGAGATATTTATGATGCTAATCCCGTGTTAATTGGATTACCTGTATTAGTGTGCTACATAGTGCTCATGATTCACCAGTTCAGAGGATAGTGAGTATGCTCATATATTTGACACTGCATTAGGATAGTCAGAAGCCATACTGCAGCCTCATTATAGTGATAAGTGCAGGTGTGTGTGTGTGTGTGTGTGTGTGTGTGTGTGTGTGTAAACTCAGAATGACTGATATCATGACTGACATCCAAGGGAGACATTAGCTATACATTATTCATAGCTGTTTAGTATATGCAGTACCTGTGTGATGCACAACCACGCACATGCACACATACTCACACACACACACACACACACACACACACACACACACACAGAAGCGCACACGCACACACACACAGACACTGACACAAACACACACACACAGACACACAAAGCAGCGTGTTCACTGTAATTATGGTAAATTATGATAATTACACATTTTTGACCTTGCAGGACTATAATTGCCCGGTGGAATTTTCTGAAAGCTCGGACATTTCACAGCTGAAAGAATTGCAGCAGTGTTACAAAATTAATATCAGGATTTCACACGATCTATTTATTTATTTATTTATACGGGTCTATCAAACAGTCCCAATCATTATCTAGTCACCTCATACTCAATAATGTAGTCTACTTTCTTTATAAAATGTTTTCGCTCACAGCTAGCTTTCATAGAGTATCCATTTTTTCTGTTGTTTACGCAGCTATAAAATGGTAATCTTGTTATTACAGAATATCCAGGATGACATGAACACACTGTTACCCTGCACACACACCAGCAGCAATAAGTAATCAATGTAGCATTGCATTTTGTGGGCGTGGCCTATTTAGCTTTTTTTGTACTTCAGTGTCTAAAATCTTGTACACATATCTATAAGATTTTGGGAAAACCAGAAACCAGAGAATGTTCTTGCATCCTGAACGTGTTGATTGGACATTTAATGTCGATGGTAGGAGTGGAGAAATGATCTGAGAAGCAATAATTGTAATTTATCACTTCACCAAGTACAGTCTACTCCAAAATGATTAAAGATTACCAAGGGGGTTTAAAAATGCTATAACCATGGGTTTGTGGTTAATTAGCTCAAGATGATTGTAACTGTATTCCAGTGGATTACTTGAATGATTAATGGTTCTAGATTTCTAAATAGGGTTCTATTTGGGATTGTCACTCCAGCAAATGTAAAATAATTAGAAATAATAATAAAAAAGCTTCTTTAAGGGTTTATTTGATGTTTAAAAGTTCTTGTCTTCCAAACAGGTTTCTACTTGGAACCCTTTCTGATAGAAAAACACTTTGTTGGAGGATTCTACATATAGTATATCCTCTAAGGGTTCTCCCAGTGGGACAACCAAAGAACATATAGCGTGTATAGATTAGAGCCATGTGAAAAATGAAAGGTCAGGAGGTACTGAAGTATTCAAGACACTCATTCAAATAGAAGAAAGGGGTTCTTCAAGGGTTCATTGGATAAATAAGTTCCTAGCTTTCTGCTTGGAGCCCCATTCTGACAGGTAAACACTTTGTTGTAGTGTTTTACATAAAACTATGAAGGGTTCCGCAGAGGGACAAATCAAGGAATCTACAGTATGATGTGTAGATTAGTGTTCTTCTAAACAAAATAGAAGAAGAGCTCCTTTAACAATTCTTTAACAGTAATTTAAGCGTTCATTCAATAATAAAGGGTTCTTATCTTTCTTTTCTAAAAGGAAAACACTTTTTTGAGGGATTCTATACATATCTTCTAAAGGTTCTCCCAGAGGGACAATTGAAGGACATATATAGAGTGTATGGATTAGAGTCTCCTGAAAAACAAAATGTCAGCTCTGATTTAAGTAATCAAGACATTTCAAGAAATAAACAAAAAAGATTCCCTTATTTCTATTCTCTCTACTCCAAATCCCTGCAGTAAAGACACTGTGCGATAAAGAAGGACCAGAATAAAAGATGATGTAGTGAGTGTGTGTTTGGATAAAACCAGTCTTTTTCTATGACAATGACTTGTCACTCCTTTTCAGAATATTCAACATGAGGACAGTGCACCATGCGTGGTAGTGTGTGTTCAGGGCCGGTTCTCAGACGGCTGAGCTGGAGAGTTTGACCCAGCCCACCTCTTGGTACGCTCCAGTGATGTGCCAGTAGAGCAGTGCCATCAGTTTGGTCCAGGCCATCTGCACCTCGTCTGTGAAACAGTTGCCCAAGTCTTCGGAGAGAACCTCGAGGATCACGCTGCTTAGAATCTGAGGTGGAAAAGGAAGAAAAGCAGTTGATAAGAACAGTTTTGATTTGCTAAACATCTTATAACATAACCTGAATATTCATGAAGGTCAGGTTATTGTCTTGTACCTTAAAGTACATAGGTTCGACTTTGTGCTTGACAGCATGGGCTTTCCCCACCACTTCCAGCACAGACGAGACCTTCTCTGGATCGTGGAGGTTCTCCACCACCGTGTTGATGGCATTCATGACACGGCACGCATGCTTCCTCAGCTGGGAGCTCCTCTCCATCTCCTCTGGGTCGTCCATCTCTCGAAATTGACTGAAGTACTGCTTTGCCGATGGGAAGTTCACAAAGAACCTGGAGAAGAACGAAGGTTAAATAAATTGGGAATTTGACTTGTATATTAATATTAATCTTCTGACAGGTTCTAGATACTAAGAAGAAGAATACTTCTTCCAGGGTTTTCAAGGGTAAAATGGAATGTTCCTGCTAGGAAACTTTCTGATAGGAAAACATTTTTTTGTAGAGTTCTGTATATAAATTTCCTCAGAAGGACAACGGAAGAATGTATAGAGTGCATATGTAGTGACATACCACAGGCATTCCAGTGGATTCAAAAAGAGATCATGTTTTTTTTAATAATTTCATTGGATAATTATTGGTTTGTACCTTCCAAAAACAAGACAAACACATTGTGTTAGAGAAACACATTGTTGTTGCATTCTAAATCATAACCCCTTTTCAGTCAAGAGCATACCTGTATAATGAAAAAGGAAATCTCTGGAGGTAATGAAGTACTGAAGACACTCTAGCAAATAGAAAAAAGATAGTGTAAGGGGTTCTTTAAGAGTTAATTGAATAAATAAGGGTTCTTAGCTTCCAAAAATATCTACATTGGACTCTTTCTAATAGGAGCACCCTTATGTTCGGTACAGAAACGTAAAATGGGTTTTCCCAGATGGACAACTAAAGAAGTGTAGAGATAAGAGTTTTCTTCTGAAAACAAAATGTAAAGAGACCCTTCAGGAAATAGAGAAAAAGGTTCTTTAAGGGTTATAGATTAGAGACTTCTCATGACAAAGGAAAGCTTCATGAAATACTAGAGTCAGCAACTACAAAAAAGAGTTCTAAGGATAATTAAGGGTTCTTAGGGTCCACAAAAGGTTTTATGTGGATTGATTCCTGATAGGGAAACACTTTGTTGTAGGTGTCTACATATAATCTTTTAGGGTTCTCCCAGAGAGACAGTCAAAGGACATAGAGAGTAGAGAGCTTCTAAAAAAATTGAATTGTCAGGAGGTACTGAAGTACCGGATACTCAAATAGAAAAAAAGGTGTTTTCAGGTTCTTTAATGGCATATTGGACAATTAATGGTTCTTCCAAAAAAGTGTTTTATTTTGAATCTTTTCACACAGGGAAACACTGTTTTAGGGTTCTACGTATAATATTTAAAGGTTCCTCCAGGGTATTGTATAGAATGTATCACTTAGAGCCTCCTTCTGAAAAAGGAAATGTGAAGATGTACCAGAGAGACACTCCAACAAATATAAACTGCATGCAATCACGATGGACGGAAGGAGACGTTCTGAAAGGACGACTACTCAGATGATTGAGGGTTAAAGACAGGGGGTAAGGAAGAGTGTCAGATAGAGGAAGAGAGAAGAAGAGAAGGAGGCGAATGTGCTGGGTGATTTCACTGCAGAGCTGAAGTGGTTTTGATGCTCTGACAAGAGGGATGTCATTAAGTCACAGCAGGGAAAATGAGAGGCAGGTGCAGAGAGAGAGAGAGAGAGAGAGAGAGAGAGAGAAATCCCTCTGCCAATATTTCACTGTGTCTCTGCCTGCCAGAATGCCTCAGTGTTGATTATGAACATCCCATAATAAGCACATCGAGCGGGAACTGGACTAATAAAGCACAAATTGTGTAACCCTGTTTCTGCTTGAGATTCAGCACAGTGCATTCTGCTCCCTTTAGAAATAACCGACCGGATTCACTTTCATCCGATGTCGAGACGCTAATTAATACACTTTTATCAAATGGAAACACAAAGCAGGACTCGCATGGCTATTAAGACCACATCATATTAACAATGGTTTTTCAGAGCTTGACTTTCCATGTTGCTAACCTAAGCGAATCTGGGATTGGATGCGTTAAAGTGGTACGCTTGAAAAACTCTTTGACAAAAGAAATCCCGGAGGAATGTATATGTTTATACCAATCGTGCCCATGGCAAAGCCTTTAGAAGTAAATGGAGTTTACACCAACCCTGAACTGACCTCCTTTTTCCTGAACCAGTGTTTATGTAGGAAGTTATTTTAAGTGCCATGTAAACATGCCTTAACTTTAGGAACCTCAATGAAACCGAGGTGGCGTACAGCCAGAGTTTAAGAGACCTCACTGTTGAGTACAGCACATCATGTCGACAAGTATGTTCAATGACAGATTCATAAAGCCTTGATGAAATCCATGAACCGGATCTGGTTTAAGGGACTGGTGTGGGGAAAAAAGTATGACTTTATTCTCAATTTCTATTTCATAGTACTGCAGCTAATAAAGACCCCCTCCCAAAAAAACCCCAAAGTTGTTCCATTTTTCTGTACTGGCCTGATTTCACTTGAGCAAGTGGTATTTTTATATGATGAAACCCCCACCCTCATGTTCATGTATACACTATTTTCTGAAAATGTAATTCTTACCCATCTGTTTTAAAAAAAAAAAAAAAAAAAAAAAAAAGACAAAATTTTATTGAAAACACTCACAAAAACATATCAGTACTAGTATATAATAAACAGTTTTGGCAAATTCTGGACTGGTCAGAATGTGTTGGTTATTTTTTCTAGAAAAGCAGTAGCGCAGCTACAAATCACACGTTGATATTAAAGTGCTCATTCTAATTAGAAACATTTTTTGATTAGTTACAGCTCTTTCATAGGGACTAACATTACCTAAGACTAATAATAAACATATAAAACTACGTGTTGTTTATTTAGGAAAGAATAATGTATCATTTTTCTGTTAGGAGATGTTTATTTGAACATTTCTGGAAGGAGTCTCCAGTGTCAATGCTTTGTCGCAGTCAGAAATAAAGTAATACTGCTGACAAATGATGTGAAAAATGACTTTTGTAATAACTTTAGATTTCCTTCCTATATTTATATTTACCCCCCATGAGAACAATGCTATCTCATGAGAACAATGCTATACTCATGACTTGAATATTGTTAGCGTAACTCTGGCCCATTGAAAAACTCTCATTATAAATGAAATGAGACTTCACGATGGCTGCGGGCGGAAATGTACTCGTGAAATTAAAAATTGATGACTCCTTCCTTAAGATCTTATTAGTTGAGATATCATATTATCCTTTATGCTTGCGGCAATGAATTTAAATGACTTTATGCTGCAGAGCCAAATAAGGGCTTTTAATTAGTTTGAAAAAGACAGTACCAAAGATAGAGATGTGAGTTTTTAGTGTCTGTGTCTGGTTCTTGACCTTTTCAGTTTTCAGAGAAATTTAAGGGTGTAGAACATTTCTCAATCCTGAAAGGCTCGTTATCATGGAACATCAAATCCAAACAGGAACCTTGGGGTTACATTTCACGACATGCTTTTATATACAGTATATATAATATTTGAATTAATGACATTTTGTCCTCCATGTCCCCATTTTGTCCTCATAAATGTTCCCTCCCAATAACAATAGTCTAGAATCCATGATGGTGAAACTTCCCAGCTCAGTTCTCTCTGCAGATTCCCTCACAACCTTGAATGCATGAAGACTCGGCTTTAGTCATCGACGTCAAGCTCGATCCCCTGTATGTCTATGCTTATGTGATTAAGACACAAACCAAACAGCTCTGAATCTATTTCAGGTGTGGATTCTTAAATGGATCAGATACTTGGATTGGATTTTTTCATAGTTGTATGTCCTTTGGGATAAAAGCATCTTCTGAATGATTATATGGAAATAAACGAGAAAGTTCAAAGTAACAACTACAACAGAACCTGCTGAAATGTAGCATATTAAACCACAACACGGTTCATTCTCAAATAAGAAGGCAGCTCTGACAGTAGTTCCAGGTTTGAACGTAAATAATATGCTTATATTAACATGGCCTTTCTAATATGCCATCATTTCTATAGTAACCGCTCATTCATAGGGACGTATGTAGCAGACGCTCCATGAAGGGATTCAAAAAACATGTTGTTCAACAAAGAATAACCTATACTCATTGATGTGGTGAAGCTTTCTGTTCGGAAACATTCAACGTTAATGGAAGGAGTTTCCGGTGTCAGTGCTTTGTAACAACACGTTTTTCAACACGGGAAAGGATAGAGTGAGATCACGCCAGCCAAGATGTTACCATAACAACAATAACAACTGCATACACATTGCACGGTGGTGTTTGTCCATTATTTTGTATTTGTTAAGTGTTTAGTAATAATATGCTTTTCGTTTTAGGCAAAAACGAGACACACTTGCCAGTTTAATCATTTCCAAAAAATGTGTGAAATAGGATCACAAGCCAAATGTCTATCAGCTGTGAAATGAGCAACTCTGTGATTAGATGTTAGATCAGGGTTTGTTTGTATGTTTGCTTTTATTTATTTGTTTATTTATTTATTTAATTTTAAGAATGCAGCTGCTGGAAATCTGCCTAGAGTCCTAGAGATGTCCAGGAGAGATTTGGATTGGGGGAAAGGCTGAAGCCGTAGATCTGAGAGATTTTAACACCTGTTCTTAAGGGAGAGAAACTCAGGGCTCTGAGCTTCCAAGAGGGATCACACATACACATTACAGGTCGACCGGAACAAGATAACAGATCCAAAACACCTCAGATGGCCAATAAAGGCTACTGCTATCCTCAGATGAAACACACACACACACACACACACACACACACACGCCCGGTGGAGAAACTACAGGGATTTGCTTATCACCTCTAACCCAAAATCACATGAGTCTTCCTGACCGTTGTCCTGGTAACCTAAAGAATTCTATTTTAACGAGTCCTCTGTGTTTCACTCATTTAGAACAGTATGTGTGTGTGTGTGTGTGTGTGTGTGTGTGCACGCTGTCCAGAGATTTAATTACCCTACAGACCGCAATATTTTATTCCAATGCTGACTTTATGCATCTTTAATGCATCTTTTAATCTGGTATTATAATTGAAAAACAAAAAATCACAACACAAGTTACATACTGTAGCTTTCAAACAAGTTACGTAATGCATCTTTAACGCATGTTACATACTGCAACTTTAACACAAGTTACATATTGCAGCTTTAACACAAGTTATGTCCTGTCATTTAAATGCATGTTACATACTGTATCTTTAGCGCATGTTACATACCGTATCTTTAACACTTTACGTACTGTATCTTTAATGAAAGTTACATACTGTATTTTAGTGCAAGTTAGGTACTGTAGTCACATCACTTACTGAAAATACACGATTGGTTGAAAAATCAATTGATGCCATTCTGCGCTTTCCTAGAAAGTAAAAAAAAATAAAAATTAATGTGGACGCAGCCTTAGTGAGGATTTTATTTGTCCTAGCATCTTACTTCTTAAACAATTAATAGTTTAATATTTAATATTTTTCATAACACGTCCCTATTGTTTTGCTGGAACGCATTGTTATTCGAGTGTCTACTCGGAAAACAAACACATCCATGTGCTGCTACAAATGAGCTCGAGTCCAAAGATATGGACAACCTCATCCACTGCCAGAAACTAAACCCTTCCCTCATACGTGAGCAAACAAGTACGATTTTCTCTTCTCTTTATTTATTTCTAGTTCTGGGAAAGAGGTGTTTTTGTGTTCTCTGTCTACCCACAACATGAAATTCAGTCAGGTGAGTGTTAAAAAGAGTGCGAGACACAATGCATTCCCAAATCTCATTCACTCACTCATTCACACACACACACACACACACACAAAGAAAATGTGTGATGGCACCTTCATAGTCGACGGACGGCGTTCCACATCGACTAAACTATTTCAGGAGACTGTGCTGTGAGGAGAAACACCAACATGGAATTTCTTTGCATCTATGATATAAAGTAACATCACAGCGCTTTTGTATTCTTGATTGTGATTGGTCAGAAGGTGTTACTTAATTTTCTATAACAGCAGCTCTGACAGTAGTGCAGCTGCAAATCACAGCTTTAAATTAATGTGCTTGTTCTGATCCGTTATGCTTTCTATAGAAACAGCTCGTTCACAGGGATTTGTAATAATTGTTTCTGTAAGGAGACGTTTATTTAACATTTATGGAAGGAGTCTCCAGTGTCAGAGCTTTGTAACAGTCCGAGGTAAAGCTGTAGCTTTAGGTTTTCCAACACCTTTAGGACAGAGGAGTTTACACTTTGTACTTTCTCAGTAACATGACAAGCGATATTTTTTTTATAGTAACTTCAAGAGAGGAATAAAATGATGCTGGTGAAGGAACGATGGATGAGTAACGATGGATGAATCCTTAATCAATAGAAAATTTTAAATCTTGGTAAATTGCGGTGGTGTAAGAGGAAGAAAACAAATGGGGGGCGTGTTGTTATAGGAAAATAATCAACTCCAGGGTGGATACAGTAACTTCGCTTCATCACATTTTTTTCATGTGACAGCACGACACGGTGTGGTTTATTCCTTACATAACCCAATATGCACAATGACATAGCAGATGCACGTTAGCTTAATGACCACCTTACAAAATCTCAATGACACGTTTTTCCTGTCTTTGGATCACTTGAACCATAACATTTTAGGAATTTAAATATACTGTGATTAACAACTCAATGGATGGGATCAGAGTACATAGCTTTACTAGTTTATTAGCGCCACATGCAGCATTTATTAACTAATACAACATGCAACTCAGCATGCATGGAAAATAATAATAATAATAATACTAATAATAATAATAATAATAATAATAATAATAATAATAATAATAATAATAATATATACATGATACACTGGAAAAGCAGTTACAACAGCAACCAATAAGAGCTAATAATAATATTTTAATTTTCACATTTACAATCATCAGACACACACACACACACACTTCATTAGTCCATCCATAATGTATAATTTCATAAAAGCACAAAAATAAGAAGACATTTTGAAATCATGCAGGGATGGACTAATAAAGTGTGTGTGTGTGTGTGTGTGTGTGTGTGTGTGTGTGTGTGTGTGTGTGTTTTCAGCTTATGGTATTTATTTTATTATCTCCTAAATAGGAATGGTAAATTTCATATTGCATAATCATTGAGGAGATTTCGCTCCTCATTTTGAGCCCTTTTGTTATGATGAATGGAAATTAAATTTATGGACGATTACAATTTAGTTCAGTTGTCTCAACAACTGATTTCTATAGGTCAGAGGACTGAAAGAAAAAAACAACAACAACAGAATGAAGACTAAATGAAGAGTTTAGATGATAAATAATGCAGTGTATGAAAGATGTTCATATTCTCAATTGCATTATACATCAAATCAGATTCTTAGAACAATGAGCTAAAACTGAATTTTAAAAATAATTGCTTCATCATGATTCTAAAAAGTTTGAAAAAGTCATTTTAAAAAGATTGACTTGTGTGCTGTGTCTAAGTTGGGCTAGATGATCAAAACTGTAAAAACTTTTCCAGACTAATAAATGATAAAGAGATAGATAAAGACATGTGAGAGGTGTGTGAGAAAGGTGGGCGAACCTGACGAGCACGGCAACGCCCACGTCCTCACAGCTCTCGTACACTCGCGCCCAGGTGTCCTGAACGATGGTGCGCTCCACGGCACTCAGAGGCTCGGCGCGCTCTCTCCGCTCCGGCTCGGCCACGTCACGCTCTGGTTCCATGCTGCACACACACCACGGCGAGGAAGTGGGGCAGAGGAACGTCTGTGGGGCAGGTGGAGAGGGGCAGATGAGCGGCGCAGGGGGCGGCGAGGAGCGGCGGAGGGGGCAGCAGAAGCGCAGGGCAAGAGAGCAGAGAGCGTTGAGCCACCCTCCTCTCAGCCCTCGCCCCTCGCGACCCCCTCGGGGAGGCAGCGTGCCCTCGGACTCTCACACACAATTACACACTCACATACACACACACACATACACACACACACACACACACACACACACACACACACACACACACACGTGCAGACACACTGTCTCGCTTCTTATATCCCTGTCTGTCTGTGTATCTTGTTTTCCTTGCTGATGCTCAGTAAAGCCTCTCAGACTCGCTCTCGCTCTTTCTCTCTCTGTCTCTTGCGTGTGCTCTCGCGCAGATGTTGTCGCCGCTCTGAAGTTGAGGCTCTGTGAAGAGCCGAGATACAGAGGAGGAGGAGAGAGAGATGAGTGGGCGTGCGAGAGAGAAAGGGTTGATGGAGGAGAGACTGACTGGCAGAGAGAGAGAGAGAGAGAGAGAGAGAGAGAGAGAAAGGGTTGATGGAGGAGAGACTGACTGGCAGAGAGAGAGAGAGAGAGACAGAGAGAGAGAGAAAGGGTTGATGGAGGAGAGACTGACTGGCAGAGAGAGAGAGAGAGAGAGAGAGAGAGAGAGAGACAGAGAGAGAGAGAGACAGAGAGAGAGAGAGCTGGGGAGGGAGAATTCCTGTGTTACCCAACAACTGTTCTTCGTCAACACGATTGCGCTCTGTCTCTCTTCACGGAAGCTGTAAATTACACTACGGAGTTGTGTGCTTCCGCTGGGGAAAAAGTCACACTGGCAAATACAACGAGCATGAAGTGGTGAACCACACACACACACACACACACACACACACAAACAATGGTGACCTAATTAGAGGACACTTAATGCATCAGTACGATACACAGTCTGATTCATAAACGTTCACCAGACATCAGTATCCATCCATCTTCTATACTGCTAATCCTTCCTTCAGGGTTACGGGGAACCTGGAGCCTATCCCAGGGAGCATCGTGCACAAGGCGGGGTACACCCTGGACAGGGTGCCAATCCATCGCAGGGCACAATTGCATTTGGATGGGGGAGGAAACCGGAGTACTCGGAGGAAACCCCCGCAGCACAGGGAGAACATGCAAACTCCACACACACAGGGCCACGGTGGGAATCGAAACCCCAGAGGTGTGAGGCAACCGTGCTACCCACTAAGCCACTGTGCGTCCCTCAGACATCAGTATTAACTCAAGAAATCCACACCAGAATTCACAACATTAAAGTCCATAAATGACGTTATGTGTAATAATGCAGAATGACACAGGAAAAAAGTATTCAACACGCTAACTGAAATTTATTTAATACTTAGTGGAGAAGCCTTTGTTTGTAATGTCAGCTTCCAGAAGCTTCCTGTATGAAGAAATTAATTGTCCACAGGATTCAGGTGTGATTTTGGTCCATTCTTCAAAACATATTGTCTTTAAATCTGGAATCGAGTCAAGTGATTGACTGGGCCATTCTAACACCTTGATTTCTTTTCTCTGAAACCAATTGAGACTTTCCTTTGCTATGTGATTTAGGTCGTTGTCCTCCTGGAAGTCCACCCACGTCTCATCTTCATCATCCCGTTGGCTGGCAGCAGAGTCTTCTCAAGCATCTCCCTGTAAAGGGCTCCATTCATCGTTCCTTCAATTATATGAAGTCTTCCAGTATTACTTATGGATTTCAGTTTGTTCCTTTCCTTACCTTGCCTTGGAGAACTGCTTTTTCTTAGCATGTTCAATACTTTTTTTCCCTGTGTCATTCCACTTTATTTATGGACTTTAATGTTGTGAATTCTTTATATGTGTGGGTTTCTTGAGTTAATACTGATGTCTGGTGAAACTTTCATATGAATAACCTCATTGGAAATATATTTATTGAAAAAAATGTTGACACTTTCAATACTTATTCCCCCCACTGTATGTACAGTATGTATGAATTATATGTATGTATGAATTGTTCTCCTGATGTTGGTTTCCTCCAGGATCTCCTGTTTCTTCCTCCCATCCTCTCGACACTAAATTGCCCCTAGGTTACATTACAGCATTTGGCAGATGCCCTTATTCAGACTTACATTTATACAACTGAGCAGTTGAGGGTTAAGGGCCTTGCTCAAGGACCCAATAGTGGCAGCTTGGCAGTGCTGGGATTTGAACTCACAATCTTCCAATCAGAAGTCCAATGTTGAGCTACCACTTCGCTCCCACAATTGACTCCAGATTCAACCGAAACCCTGACCAGGATAAAGTGTTTATTGCAGATGAGTGAATGGATGAACTTCAGTTCCGAACCATATCAGCTCACATCTAAATTGCATTATAATTCATTATGATACCTGTGATATTGCAATATTATCTTTTATTGCGATCTGGCGAATCCGAGCGATGTTAGCCAATGCAGAATTGGGAACTTAGCTCTATACCCAAAGATCTGGTGTCTCGGAGAAAGCACGTCTTAGATTTCACCTTCACTGGTTGGTATCTGTCAGGAGAAGGAGCTCACACACAACTGATGGTCAGTAAGCTGGGATAAAACAGAGTTGGGGAGAGTCTGCATGATTTCTAAAATGATACAATCGTAACAGGTATTTTTTCTTCTTCTCTAAATGCAACTTCTTCATTACCCTGATGTTCTGTACGTCTAAATTTACAGTATGTTCTGAGTGTTGATGGTATCGTCGTGCCGCTTTGCTGGTACAGTCTTAACCTTGGATTTACTTGGCTTCAAAGGACAATATGTTTAAACATGGACTTGGTAAAAGATGCAAACATGTGCATGATGGTTTGTAGGAACTACTGTAGGAAGTCTATAATTTAACGCATGGTTGAGTAACCATACCAAAGAAGATGCTCAGTTTCTATGGGAATGTGTATTGGTTGTTTCAATTGTCTCAATGGCTTTTTTTTTGAGCTACTAGATTGTTGAAATGTTCTTGACGTCGGCAGAAAGACAGCTCCTTTGGCGTCTCTCTGGAGATCTTGGCTGTCAGGAAGGGAAACTAGGTCCTTCTCTTTTTTATAATGTCTTTAAATAACCCCCCCCCCCTCCTCCACCTCTGGAAGCAAGAGCAATTCTTTTCTATGAGTATACGTGGTTATGACTGCTGAGTTCAAGACTAATGTAGGGTAACGACAGGAAACAGAATGGCTTGGGGGTAATAGATCATCAGGGTAATGTTTTATAGCCCACTGAACCAATGTTCCCACTCTGCTTCTGCTGGAGAAAAAGGTTTTACCTGGAACTATTACCTGTTACTTCGAATAAGTCAGAGAGTCGAGCTGAAATATAACCAAAATGGTTTCCGAATCATGGATGGAGCCTGAGTTCATTTTCGTTTCTGCGTCTGTTTTTGAATTTATGTTTTTGAACTACAGCTCTGTCATCCAGCATGATGATTGTTCCTAAGTCAACAAGCAAACAACTTTATTCATTAGGGTGGCTACGGAGTCAGTCATGGGGAAAAGTATGTGAAAGGCAGGAAAACACCCTGTATGGGGATCAAGTGAAATCTAAATTGGTGTTTAAGAGCTTTTTGTACTTGGACACCAACATGATACCAAACAAAATAATCTCAGTTTAATGTTATAGTTCATTACTTGAGGTTAAATGTTTCTGATGATGCAAGCTTGTACTAATCTTTATGTTCATTCAATTAAATACTCGCTAGAAATGTATATGTATGAGTAGCTGTTCAATAGCTTGTTACCAGCAGTAGCATTTGAAAAATCTCATTAAAACTTTTCTCTACATTTAGCCAGTTCAATAATGCTGCCTTCAAGTCCTAGTGGAAATATTTAGGAGGAAATACTTACCAGGTGACAGATGGGAACGCCACTACAGTGACATAATTACACCTCTGGTGCTTATGCTGTTCTACAAGCTCCGACTTTCCAATTCGGGGGTGTATCAATAACAATAATGTCAAGGCAGAATGTAACACCTAGAGAAGATGGTAAAAATTTAAGTAGCATGTTAACTGTTTAGGTTTTCACTTTCTTTCCATAAGGCAAAATAAAGTTCTTGTCATTGATGATACAAAAAAAAAAAAAAAAAAGCAGATGTTTTCTCACACCTCCACTTTTCTCTTACCAAAACCACATGAACACACACTATGCTGTAATCACCACCTTCATTTATACAGTGGTGTGAAAAAGTGTTTGCCCCCTTCCTCATTTCCTGTTCCTTTGCATGTTTGTCACACTTAAGTGT
>JAFFST010054744.1:25778-43387 GCA_022414735.1 Noturus placidus | reverse complement strand
GACAAACATGCAAAGGAACAGGAAATGAGGAAGGGGGCAAACACTTTTTCACACCACTGTATAATAATATAATATATATATATATAATATATTATTTTACATATAGTTATAGAGAGTTTCCATGAACAGCAACTAAATGCAAACTCAACATTTGGAATCAACTCCACACCTTTTATCTCACCATTTACCTCATAAAGGAAGCAGGCCATGAAACGGTTTATTAGTCAATGATCCATTTACATTTGACCCTGTGAAAATGGAGGGACTCAGTATTTTTGTTAAAACCATTAAATTAAAGCTGGAATTAAATCACATCTTGTGGTGGTGTCTAAAATCGTGACACTGTCCATATACTTATGGACATGACTGGATGTCACTTAAGGGCAAGTGATGGGTCTTATACAGTAGTTGGGAACACAGTATTTACATGTCAAATAAATGTCGCAATTAATAATTCCACAAATGATTTTATCTGCTTATGGATTCAGTTCCTATAAATAAACTAATAAATAAATAAAGGATAAGTGGTATAGAAGATGGATGGATAAATAAATAAATAAACGTTTGCTGACCAGATGTGTAAGTTGATACATTATCTTGAATATTGCCAAATTGATATTTATTATGAGATTATTATAAATCAAATATAAATTATTCAGGCTTTACATGCTATTATTCTGTTGGCAGATCATTTTCTAGAAACAAATGCTTAAAGTAAGAGAAATGAGCCTTTCAGCCAATATATACAGACAATTCCAAGCTTGAAATTAGTACAAGTGTCTAGAACTAGGTTTAATAATCATAGATTTGGTTTATTGCAATTTTATAATAGGAAATACACCATCAATTTGACTATATTCAAGATTTTTTCATGTAGCTGAGACATGACACATTTTACTAAACAGAAATTGTAGTACTCATGAATGCTATGCCTTCTGGATATGACTCGGTGAATCAAATGACAAACGATACACGAATCCTGAGATTGGAGATTGCACAGTAACACTACCGATATGCAGAAATTACGACTGGACAGAAAGTCATGAATCATATAAATACCCTCCAGTGCGATTGAGAACACCTCTGCGCTTCAGTATTCCCTGCACGTCTGTGAATGTTCTCAGGGTTATTATGTGCTCCTCGCTTCTCTCTAAAATACCCTTCCAAATGCTATCCCACGCCTAAGTGCTCGTCGCTAACCCAGTCATGCCGAACGCACTGCATTCCTCCAACTGTCAATCAAACCTGCTGGAGGTTAACATCATCCACCAGAAGGTCTCTGGACCTCTCTGTGTTTCTGGATTACCTGGGTTTCTGCTTCAGCTGGGCAGAATATCCCTCACTCTAATGTTAACTTTGAATTTTGTTTCATCCTCATGTCTATAAATCACTCTCTCAGAGACATCTTGGACTAGAAACATCACAGGAAAACATCACAATACATACAATCCCTTGCACAATATATACAATCTACTATATCACATTATTCAGATTAGATTAATGTGGAATAACATATTTAGTTTTTCCTTTAAGACCATGGCTATGGAAAATGTGTTCCTTTAAATCATACACTAAGGGGGCTTTCACACTGGCACTTTTGTCTGAAACCGAGAATGGTTTGCATGAAAATTGCTAAAATTGAAAGGTTATCATGTGGATCTGGAAGCTGCGCTGTGGTACCGAACCCCAGACTGCCTGTAGGAGGCATTCTAAGTTTGGTTGCACTGGAACTGTGTTGCGATTCCTGTGAATGTGAACGCAACTCGTACTCGGGTCCGCACTTGTTCAGGAAGTAACCTGTGCCTGTGTTTTAGCCAATTAAGACACCATTAGTTTCCACCTGTGTACCATGAGTTCAGAGAAATGTTGTAGGACACAGAAGAGATCCATGAAAAAAACAAAAATATGGTGAGTTATGTCGTTCTCCATATGCGTTTGTGAACTAAACTCAACGGTTAAGGCTCCGGGTTCCTGATCAGAATGTCAGGGGTTTAAGCACCAGAACCATCAAATTGGCACTGTTGGGCTGTTGAGCAAGGCCCTTACCCCCTCTGCTCCAGGGTCGCTGTATCATGGCTAACCCTGTGCTCTGAACCCAGCTTCCTAACATGTTGAGATATGCGAAAAAAAAGAAGGTATTTTACTGAACACATTTCACTGTGCTGTAATGTATATGTGACAAAATAAAGGCTTCTTAACTCAAATATTGGTCAGATATGGAGCTTGCAGGATGAAGAAAGGCGTGAACACGGCAGTGTATTTGTCGCTATGCTTGCGATGTGTTTACTGCGTCTTGTAGAAATCGGGTAAGTAATTTATATATTTTTAGCACACCCTCTGTAGTGTACGGAGCCCCCCTAGTGCCAGGTAAAAAAAAAAAAGCCGTGTGTAATCCGTGCTCTCGGTTTAGCAATCCGTGCTCTCGGTTTAGCAATCCGTGCTCTCGGCTTAGCACCCCCTAGTGGCAGGTGAAAAAAAAAAACGATTTATAGTAATGACCTACGCTTCCAAAAGCCTGTTTCCGCTTCCGGGATTTAACGGAAGAAAATGTCAAAAATATATTCAGTTGTATTGGTTCCATGTCCACTCAATACACATTATTAAGACAATACACATTATGTCCTTTTGGTGTGTTTATTTCTTGAGAAATAGAAGAGAATTACTGCGAATGTCCGATATAAACCTAACTTTCGCACGGTGCTCACGCGCTAAATTGAGGGAACAGATTACGGCTGTTTTTGTGTTTCTTTCACCTGCCACTAGGGGGTGCTAAACCGTGAGCACGGATTGCTAAACCGAGAGCACGGATTGCTAAACCGAGAGCACGGATTGCTAAACCGAGAGCACGGATTGCTAAGCCGAGAGCACGGATTGCTAAACCGAGAGCACGGATTGCTAAACCGTGAGCACGGATTGCTAAACCGAGAGCACGGATTGCTAAACCGAGAGCACGGATTGCTAAACCGCGAGCACGGATTACACACTGCTTTTTTTTTTTTTACCTGACACTAGGGGGCCTCCGTAGTAGTGTACAAAGTAGTGATGGGAATTCTGGCTCTTTTGAAATTGGTTTGGATCAGATCACCGATATGAGAAGCATTTTTTGTTTCCAAAACCAAAGTTTCACAAGATTTTTACGTGATTGCTTTGAGGCAGTGGTGCTCAGCGGTTAAAGGCTGTATTAAAGGATCATGAAACCTCCCTCTTTTAGCTCAACTCTCTCAATGTTTTTGAAAAATGCATCTTAAATGGGTGTGGATGTCTGTGTGAAGAAGTTCGGAGGAGGGGATGTGGCAGAGGAGGAAGAGGGGGGCGGGCCTTCACAACACTCACGATAAAGATGGATAGTGACAAAAAGTTTGTAGATGAGGCAGAGGACTTTTCTCCTCCTGAATCCACAGGGCTAAATGGAGACACAATAGATAGCAGTGCATGTCCTCTGCCCTGTCTACTTAAACCATTAGCCACTTACGTGAATATGGAGGAAAACATAAAACAAAAATGGAAGTAACGCGGATGAAAGAAGTTTCGGAATGGTAGCTAGCTAAAAGACTCGAGCTTTTCACGAATAAAAGTGGGAAGGCTCGTCCCTTCAACGCGGACTCTCGTTGCACAGTTTTGTATGCGACGGCCCGCTGACCCTCTTAGAGCTTTAAGCGGTTAAATTCGATAAGTAAATGTGCCATGATTAAAAATTAGACACATACCTCATTTGAAAGTATGGAAAAGACAGTCTTCTCATAGGATAAGAACACGTCATCAATGTACTATAGTACGTTGCCAAGTTACTGCCTGTGACAAGAGATTTTAAACCCACCCATCCATCCATCCATCCATCTTCAACCGCTTACTCCTTTTCAGGGTCACGGGGGAACCTGGAGCCTATCCCAGGAGGCATCGGGCACAAGGCGGGGTACACCCTGGACAGAGTGCCAGTCCATCACAAGGCACAATCACATGAAAATAGCGGAAAAAAGCTAAAAATTAACCAGTTTTTCCTACAACTAAAATGCTAAAATTGTCTTTTATGATGTGCGACACTATGTGACAGTTTGTGTTTCATGACGCTTTCATGATCGAAAGTTGGAAGTCGTGTACTGTTGTGTGTTTGTGTTATTTCGATGCAGATGTCTTGTCACGATTCTCTTCTGCCATCTCGTGGCCGTGTACACACACACACACACACACACACACACACTCTCACTCTCTCAGACACGGACACACTCGCTCCTCTCCAGGGTTTTTGGCCAGAAGTTGAGGTACACGTCAGAGTGCAAGCCTTGTACTGGTGAGCCGACGTGTGCGATGACCTCAGCAGTTTGTGCGCATCAGCTGACGCTGGCAGACACCGGAAGACATGCAACAGAAGGTAGAGATGCCGATAAACGAAGGTAAAAACGTTGGGTATCCGCGCATTTTGCACACCGCACGCGCACATACACGGCTCGTCGTCTAATAATAACGCAGCACCGGCTGCGCGAGAGAATTAGACGAGGGGGTGCAATTTTTTCTTCCTCTCCCTCCCGTCGCCGTGGCTCTGAACTGACATCCTACTGCACTATACAGTGTGTTATAATAGTACGCATCTAAATCTTACCATAATTACTATAGGATGCGTACTGTTTTTAATAATAGCTCGCACGTGGACCGTTTCCCTCTTGATTTCCGGTACCTGTTAGATACGCTTATAAACACACTATGTATTCCCTAAATAAGTGCATATACCGAACACATAAATAATACTCAACATAATATGCCAATATTAATATTCACTAATTAATATTTAGAGCATAATTAGCCACAAAAAGTGGTCAAACCAACCATCTGGAGGAGTGTATCCTTTTTATATTTACTGCACAAGGTTTATTACGCGTTACTGCACGTCTATGATGCGAAAATATTCGCAAACCTACAATCCGGCGTGAAACACAAGTCCGGGACAACTCCGTTCCGTTTGCTCGCCCCAACCCGGACTGTTATCGATGTGACACCTGCGTTTTATATAGCGATTCGCTAGCAAATACAATAAAAACGTTCCACCACAAGCGACTTTTGTTTCCAGAAAGTATTAAATAATAACAACTCGAAATAGTTTCATTAAATTAATGAATACATTCCTTACATACTATAACATTATTAACAACAAATAAGTTTAGGCACTCTCAGTACCGCCATTTTCATGTATTGAAGCCATTAGAGATTTTATAAAAAAAATTAAGTTGGCTAAGTTAAAATACGCATATATTTAATATATGTCTAAATATTTGATGCAACGTTTTACTAATTTGGTCAAAAGTAACATTATTTCTATCTTATGTTTAAATTTTTGAAGTTTAAAAGACACTCCATGACTAGCCTGTTAGCTTCATAACTGTAATATACAATAAAATACACTGTGAGTGTGTAACTAACTAACTAAATAACTAACTAACTGATTCAAATAAATAAACAAACATGGCTCTCCTGGCTTTCATTCAGAGACCCCTCTTTGAGAACCACAACTAGCTAGCAAGTAAGAACACTACTTCTGAGGCATCTATCCATCCATCCATCCATCTATTCATCTATTACTGTTCCAGGTTTCTCCATCGCTGGCCCCTCAACCACTCCCCGGAAGCGGCAGGTGCGTTTCTCCGCCCGGCACGACATCCTGCTCCTGCGTGAGGTCATCGCGCAGAACCCATTCATCTCAAAGGAGTCCGGCCGGATTTGGGCTCGGGTGGGTGAGATCGTTACGAATGCGCTGCAGGACGAAAATTTTGAGGTGGACGGACGCAGGTGCAGGGAGAGAACCATGCTGCTGCTCGACTACTACAAAAAGCAGGACTTTCCCAGCCTGCGCAGGTTAGCAATAAATGTGTTCATGTTCATTCACAAAAAGTAAAACATATGGGGTGGTGCTAATATAGGATTATAGGTCTCCACCACAAGTTATAGCCATTCCCACACCGCCCATTCTTTGATTATTTTTTTTATAACAGCATGACACAGCATGACAGACACCAGGACACACTTGGGAGAATTAATACCAGACATTTCTGGATGACTGAAACTGTCATAAACATGTTATCTCGTAGATGTTTATACAAAATGAATAATGAATATCATGTAACTGTGTTGAGGTTCGGCACGGAGAGGCTTTACGCTCAGAAGGAGGATCTGCTGCACGAGGTTTTGGAGCTTGAGGCTGAGAAGAACCTGATGGCAAGTGGTGAAGGGAAATACCAGGATGGAGAGATGAAGAAGAGAACGCTAGAGGAGCTCACACTATCCGAGCCAGACAAACCCACTGTGCTTCCAGTCACAGCAGCGGCGCCTACAGGTGAGGAGATGATCACACGAATAAACAGAACTGTTCATAAACAGACTAAAGACTAACACTATATGTGAAAACACGCTAATATGTAAAGATCATTCCGGTTCTCCTGCAGTGTCTGGTTCATTGGAGCCAGAGGAACAGGAGGACCTGGTCGAGCTGTCGGCACCTACTGCCAAGAGGCCGTGCCAATGCTGCTGCCAGACGTACTCGGAGATCCTGAGCTTCCTGGAGAAACGCTCGGAAGCCGAGCAGCGGCTGCGTGAAGAGGAAATGGCGCTCCGCAGGGAAGAGCTTGAGATCCAGAGGAGCAAAATCGCTCTGGAACGTGAACGACTCGGTGCTGAGAGGAAGGAACGTGAGCGGCGCTTTGAGCTGGAGAGCCAGGAGAGGCAGGTCATCCTTGATCTGCTCAAGGAGAAAGTTCTCAAGAGCGAGAAGAATGCTGAGTGCTGACTTTTCTAAACACAGTGCTACAATACCAGTAGTTTTGGACTCATTTTGCTAACCTGTTGCTAACATTTTCCCTCACAAAGAGTTCATTCTAACAAGTAATGGCTATTTGGAATACTTAAATGATTATTTGGGACAATGTATGTAGATATTGAGTCATAATGTAGTAGCTAGTTAACAACTAGCTAGCTAACTGGCTAAATAATAATTTATAGATTGTAGCACTTTATAAATTGCGTATCCCAAACACTAGCACTTGAGTTTAGAGCTGGGTGGTATGGCAAAAATATCTCGCCATGATACATGATGACATTTCAATGATATATAAGTTTACTAACAAACTGCCAGCAAAACACCAATAAAAAAAACTACCAAAAAAGTAACTTTTTTCTACAAAAATATATTAAAACTAAAAAACAAATAAAATCATACTACTAATACATTTTAATATTAAATAAAAATTATAATTTAATAAAGATTCCGTACAAAATTTTATCATATTATTTAAAATCAAACTTAGTTAGAATATCATAACACCATATACCATAATATTTTGACATAATTTCCAGCCCTACTTGAGTTTTTATTTGAAATTAATTCTAACAAGTAACAGTTGTTGATAAAACTTTCAAGACTTTGATACTTCATCGCAAATACGAGTTGCTAATAAAGCCGCTAGTATTTCAGAATAATTTCAGAAACAGATACATCCTCCGGCTTTATGTTACAGTGAGCATAGCTACATGTCCATTTTATTTAATTATGCAATTATTCATATGTTACGTTTCTGAGCCAATTTTCCATATCCAGGTGTTAAAACTATAAAGAAACTTATTACAGTTACTACTTACTATCGGTAGATGAAAACTCGTTAGCTAGCATTGTTCTGCAAACCTTAGCTAGCTATGATTAGCCAGAGGGAATTTCCGAGTCAGAATAACAACTTTGCACTATTTTATTTTACACTTAGTGTTTTTTTTTTAACCAAAAAATGTGTTGTATTAAAAATTCAAATAGCAGAAAGCTAAACATAATTTGGTAATGTATTGTTAAAAATAGCTTTAAATATTGATCAAAACAAATTCTAGTCTGGGGGTACACACTTTTGCCTAACTGTGAAGAAATCTTATTGCACCTAAAAATTTGTGAGGTTTCTAGAAGACTCTGTAGGTTTAATTCTAAGTTAAAGTGTTTGGGATAGAGACATGTAAAGACCACAAAGGAGAGATTTGATTGATTGCATCAGCTGGTGAAATCAACTGTTATGAATCAACTTTGTGCACCTTTCAGCTGCTAGCGTCATTCCTGTCCTTCCTGAAATGCATTTGTTGTTCTCATAGCATGACAACCTACAGGAGACAAGGACTTGGGAATCTCGGTCAAAAGGATGGAACTCAAGTTTAAAAAAATCAGCTAGCTTAATGTAATTACGTTAAAACCACTAACCTTTCATTTCTTTGTCTTGATGTACTGCTGAGTGCAGTATACAACTTGCTCCTCTAGAGCAAGCAAGGTTACATAAACAACACTGTGCTAACATTAGCCAGCTAACTAGTTATGTTACTTCTCTAGCATAACATTAAGCAGCTAATCAGGTTTTCTAGAAAACCTGCTAATACTAGGTAATCTGTTTTTTTAAACCAAGTTTGCTAGCTCATGGGATAATGCTAGGCTAACAGTTCTATCCTGCACTTAATATCAATAGCCAATCTTGGTAGCAAGCTAGGAAATATTGGGCTGGATATTTTTTTTAGTAGTAACATTAAACTGGTTTACACAAATGTTATTTTATTTGTGTAAGATCAAAGTTTAAACCAGCAGCTAAGTTTGCTAATCTTCTGTAAATGATTTTATTTTAATAATTTTATAAATAAGTGTCCAAAGTCACTAGCAACTATTTTATTATGTAAATAGAACCATGCTAACCTCATTAGCAAGCTAGGACATCTGTGAATTACTTTGACTAATCCATTTAAATGTAATTAAAAACACCAACCGAGCATGAAAATGTTGTGTGCCCAAGGTCACAAGCAGCTATTTTATTGTGTAAGTGCAATAAAACCCTAAGCTAAGTTCATTGGGAGGCTAGGTAACGTTACGTAAACTGCATTATTGCTTAATCAAAACCAGTAGCCAAAGTATGGGAGGTTTTGTGACTGAGTTTTTTGATTGGACTGCAGTGATCAATCGATGTTTGCTAGAAAAATAGCTTACATTATGCAATCTATTATAATATATATTCAAAATGTGTTACTAGCCATCATGTTTCTAGCAAACTAGCTATTGTATCATTGTGTGTAACTATTACAATATTTATTTTAAACCAGTAACTAAGTCCGTAAGGTAAGCTAATTTAACATATTTAAACTATGGTGATGTCATATGACCAAGTTTGTGATTGGCTGAAAACATTTAACTTAAGCGCCACCCTCAGTGATGCAGTTTCACCCATAACTAAGAAAAATCAGGACTCGTTTAAATGCTGTAATTTAGTTGCAATGCTGCAAAATTTATGTTCATTTCCATGTAAATTAAAGTCAAAGTGTTGCTGCATGACATAAATTACTTTAAACATATACAATCACATTTTTTTAGATGTTGGAAGCTGTTGTAGATGTGAAGTTTGTTACATTTGTCAGATTTAATGTACAGTTATATGTTTGCTGTGAAATGATGCAGAACCATCGGTTTGCAGCACATAGCCAAGTCTTTGTTGAGAGATGACAATAATTGATGTTTACGTTGTCTTAAGATTTACCAAGCACTGCCATTTAAAAATTGTTTTCTTTTTTTGCCCATGTCTTTGTTGCACTCATAGAGTTGAAGCAACTACTCTGCCTAAAATAAATGTTAATATTAACAATAATATTCCAGGGCTTCACTTATATGTATTTTTAGCTATATTATTTTTGCTAAATGAAAATTAGTTGATACTACTGAAATGTAACATGATATATAATTATTTGGATTACACAGCTTTATATTGTGAATAAAAGTTTGAATAATTGCTTTGCATTCTATGTGTCATTATAAGTTATTATAAGTTAGATTCACTAGATTTGGTGGCTTTTGTGAATTTATTTCAATTAAGTAAAACAAATCTAGCAACGTTTCAACCAGATGTTAGCAACTGTCCTGCACTTGATACGTCATGATGGTTGCTTACTGATACACCAGTGACAAGATAAAGTAGAATTTGGTACCTTTGTTTCTGAGAGTGTGTGTACAATGGAAGATCATGAAGATGAAGCCTTTATTTGTCACATACATTACAACACAGTGAAAATATTTTTAGGGTTAAAAGCCTGGGCTATGGGCCTTGGATAAGGCCTAATAGTGGCACTTTGGCAGTGCTGAGGCGTGAACACTGATCATTCACCTGGCTCAAAAATATGTCTGGCAATAGCCCTGACAACTGGCTGCGTGTTTCAGAAAGTCTGAAATCTGGGTATTATGCATGATTGAACAACCAAGTTCCATCCATCCATCTTCAACCGCTTACTCCTTGTCAGGGTCGCGGGGAACCTGGAGCCTATCCCAGGAGGCATCGGGCACAAGGCGGGGTACACCCTGGACAGGGTGCCAGTCCATCGCAGGGCACAATCACATTCACACACCCATTCATACACTACGGACAATTTAGACACACCAATCAGCCTACCATGCATGTCTTTGGACTGGGGGAGGAAACCAGAGTACCCGGAGGAAACCCCCGACACACGGGGAGAACATGCAAACTCCGCACACACATGGCCCTGGCGGGACTCGAACCCTGGACCCTGTGAGGCGAATGTGCTAACCACTAAGCCACCGTGCGCCTGAACAACCAAGTTGAACATGCAAATTAAGAAATAGGATGATTCTTAAGAACTGTCTGCACAAACAACCAGGAAGTTTGGTCCCAGTAATTACCCAGTTGTAGTTTTGGAGAAGTGATGAAATCTGGAAGTTGGCACATGGGCACTTTGAACAGTAAGGCAAAACAAAGTATTTGCAGATTGCTGCTATGATGCCACACCCATTTCTGAGCCAGGTGACTGAGTATAGCTTTCAAACCACGCAATTCCTGTATGCCTAGGTTTCATCAGTAAGTATATCAGGCTACTGAACACATCTTTGAGGTGACCTATATTTGAACTGATGATATGGTATTGTGTATCCCTCATATTTCATGTGTCTGTGCTAAAAACTTTGGTTCCAGGTTGTTTAGATGAAGAAACAAACATTCCACCACCTTCTCAAGACCTGGAAGGACCACAAGCCTATACCATTAGGAAAGTCCTTGACTCCAGATATAAGTAAGGTAGGAAAGCAGTACCTCACTGACTTGGAGGCATATTGTCCTGAGGACAGATGCTGGGCTCCAACTCAAGATGTTCTAGACCCCAACCAGCGTGAATTCATGCTGACTGCCCTAACTCCCAGAACCAAGTCCAGGGGTAGACCATGCAAATATTTACTAATCGCTCTCAGAGTGAACTCTTCAGAGCATGGAGTGTGGGTTTGTTATGAGGTATGTTAGGTCTGCTGTATCTCCTCTCTCATTTAAATTATTATTAACTACACTCCAAATGATCATCAACCAAACAGTGAACTACAGGGTTCCTCACTAGATTCATACCTATGTTTCAAAATGTCCAGACTTCTGCATACTCTATTCAAAGCACCCTTTAAATAACCTGGACTCACCTATTTTGCGAAAGTCACACTCCTGATTTATACAGTGACATTACTGGAACTTATTCTTTTCCATACTGTTTATCCGGTTTTGACTTTGCTTTGTTTTGAAACCACCTTTGTCCCTGCCTAATCTCTTGAGCCTTTATGTCTTGAAGTATTGAATATTTCTTTGCCTTTTTTTAATTGATCTTCAGTTAAAAGCCCTGACAATAACCAATGAAACCATTGAAAATTAATGAAAACCTTTTAAACCATCTCAAAAGTATTATCAGCCTTGCAGACAATATATTGGGAGACATTCCTTGCTAAGAAATCCAGAGACGATGATGGATTTGAAGATGACCTCTGCTCATGTGTGCAACCTTATATTTGGTTAAAAGTAACAACAGAGCATCTGTAGACCTGTATACTGAGAGCATTTTAGAATTTTATTTTTAAATTCTTGACAACTTTAATTATATGTTAGGGATGCCATAATTTGTTTTTGATAGAAAATATTATTTGTTAAAATTTGTATGATGGTGATTTGTATTAAGGAAAACCAGTCAACCAGTTTGTCCAACTAGTTTGAAGGGAAAAATAGCAATAATTATGATTTAAAATTATATTTTTAACAGATGCCAAAACATTTATTACATTTATTTCCAAAATTACTATTGAGATCATGTTTTTTTAAAAGGAAATACCTTTTTTTGCAAGAAATTGTTTTTGAGAGAAAATATTATTAAAAAATAACAAATAAAATAATATATACAATGCAATATATAACATAATATATAATATATAAAAATATAATTTAAAAAGAAAAAACTTATATGAGCATATAGATTTTTTTAATCAAGGAAATGACAACCATTTTCCCTGAAACTGAGTGTAATTTTTATTTTTTATGGATGTCAAAAAGTCAAATATTACTTTATTGAGATAAACGTAAATGATTGATTTATTTACTTACTTACTTTCTTATTTATTGTATTTAACATTTTTGTTAAAATGCTAAATGTAATATAAAGAGATTGTTAAATACAGTGTGAAAAGAAAGGCAAACCAGTTTTTCAAGAGCCACTGCATGTAATGTTAAAATTTTACAGATTTTACAAACATTTTACAAATATTTTGCTAAATGCCGTTTTTTTTTGTTTAAGATAATGTATTATTTTTATGTATTTATTATAAAATATTATGCCAATCACTTCCTCCAATTGTTTGAAGGGCGATAATTCTTCATCTGACTATACATGCACTAAAACAGTGGTTTTCAAAGTGGGGGCCTCCTGGGGGCGCCAGGGGGGCCTCAACAATTTGGTGTGAAAAATACATTCTCACTCTCCGACAACCACACACACACACACACACACACACACACACACACACACACACACACACACACACAATCAATTCCTAATGTAATGTATATTTGTAAGATGTAATTATTAATAAAAAGAGGGATATATTCAGGAGTCTGCATTTTAAATGTGTTTTAAAGACATCTTGCAAAAGGGGGGCCTCGATCAAATGTTAATGCCATTTGGAGGGCCTTGCCCTGGAAACGTTTGGGAAGCACTGCACTAAAAGACTGCACCCTAAATTTACACGAGATAGACAAGATTGGTTAAAACCCTCCCAGGCGTAACCGTCCCTCGTACTCCAGTACTCCACTCTGATTGGCTAATCGGAATGTCAATCATAATATCGTGGGCGGGGCTTTAAGCGAGCAGGCGGCGTGACGGATCTCTTTCTGACCGCATTGCAACAAAGTTTACAGTGATACAAAAATACCGCGAGCGCTTCGCCGCTCTTTAATCTTTTTAGGCGCGTATCCGTTACAGAATCCGATCATATTTGGAGGTAGTTTTCAATGTAGTCGGAGGTGTGAATGTCGGAAGTGGTCGAAGTCCAGATGGGAAAAAAGTGCCAGTGGATTTGGGTCCTGCTTTGCGGCGGTGGAATTTGAATTTTGCTGATGAAAGTGAATTAGGAAAAGTGTTAAACTAAAAACAGTGATATTATTATTATTATTATTATTATTATTATTATTATTATTATTATTAAGTTGTACTATTAGAAGTAGAGTATGATATAGGACATTTCCCAATTTCTTCTGTTTATCCAGTTTTCTGGTAAGTCATTGGAATTTTTTCTTTTTTGCCTTGGCTTTGCTTTTTCCCCACCCAGTGTATAGTGTGTAAAGGTTTGAGGGTGCTTCTGGGTTTTCCCCTTAAACCTAATTTGGCTTGTCCGTCTGTTTGTGCTGAAATCATTTGTATCACTGCTGATTTTGTTGCCTATTGCGGGTGCAAGGAGCAAATTTACCTTTAAAAAAATATAAGAAATCCTTAACTTGTGTGTAAACATGCCAAAGGGTCGAGCAGGCATCCACAAGTTCCTTCTGTCTCGCCCCCAAACCCCGAAGCTGTCCTATGGTTATAACCCCAACATGAACGTAGGCAGAAGTGGATACAGGGTCTTCTGCGCCAACAACATCCCAGCATGTACCGAACTGGCCAACAAGATCACCGAGTGAGTATAAGAAGAACAATAACAATAATAATAAACATAGGCTTCTGCAGGACATACAGTATCCCACTGCTCGATTATACTCCTTCATTATCATTCGTGCAACACATGAATGTAAGGCACGATACATTTACATTTATTCATTTAGCAGACGCTTTTATCCAAAGCGACTTACAAATGCACACTCATATACCAATGGTAGCAGAGCTTCCATGCAAGGTGCTAGCTTGCCATCGGGGGCAACTTAGGGTTCAGTGTCTTGCCCAAGGACACTTCGGCATGGGATCACCCGGGCCGGGATTCGAACCCCAACCCTACGATTAGTGGATTAGTGGACAACCCGCTCTACCAACTGAGCCACAGCCGCCCGATAATAAGAGATTATAAGAGATTGTAATTGTAAACGATAATAAGAGATTGACCTCATGTAACCCTAAATAAGACATGTTATCGTACTACTACATCCAAACAACCACTCGCATCACTGAGTGTAATCATAACAATAATAATCTTTACTACTACTACTCTTGTGCATGTAAAAAGGGTGGAAAACTGTGAAAATTTAAGCTATGAAAAAAGAACCTACTGCCACCAAAATGCAGGTTTATGTTAATGCAGTCGTTCTAATACCTTATCGTTGTTATAGTTACAGTTCGTAAACATTTATGGAAGGAGTCTTCAGTGTCAGAGACTCTCGAAAGCTGTACTTTTAAATTTCTTCAGGACAGGAATTTATGCTTTGAGGTTTCTCAGTAATGTGACCAGCTGCACTTTATTTTTGTTTTTATTAACTTCAAGAGAGAAAAATGTCAGATGAGGGGATGCCTGGTTATAGCTGCTATAACGTGAGTGAGAACAGGAGCTAACTTGTTAAATGTAACTATTGCAAAAGCAAAAATAATGCTCGTTGCCAAAATGCTTTGCTATACAAGGAATAAAAGACTTCAGGATGTAATGTGATGTAGGAAAGTAATCCGCTTCCCGTAGGGCTATATGGATTGTTAAAGTATAACAATAAGGGATTTAACTTATTATGGTATCCCTATACCCATAATAATCATCAATTCACACACTCTCAGACATCTGCTACGTTATTAAAGTCTCATTTTTGTGACTTTATAATTAAAAATAGTTTTTTTTAGAAAGATACGTTCTTTCTGTGCTTTTGCTAGGCAACTGTTTTTTGTTAGTTTATTAGAAAATGGGACGAACTTTGAGATAAACTTGTTATGCTACTCTGTACTGTTTCGTCCCTTTTTACTGAAGTTAATTGTCTTTACCGTCACTGAGTTGGTGATGAAATGTGCATTTCACAGCCATGTATTTGGAAAGCTGCGTTTGTAAGAGCGTGACCACGGTGATCTGGTCGAGCTGTCAGCGCTGTTTAATATCACACTGGGACTGGCACATAGCAGCGCTCCACTAAAAACCCTTGTTAAAGTCATGATCTCAAGAATAGTGTAAAACAGAACTATTGCTCTCTATTGAATTGTGGATTCTGATTGGTCAGAAGGTGTTGTCATTTTCTAGAACAGCAGCTCTGACTGTAAGCTGCAAAGCATTTGAGAACAGGAACTTACCTTAGCATTAAATGCAACTATGAATGGACAAAAGGTATCATTCTATAAACAATGGAAGAATTTGCTGTATTATAGGAGGAATAAAACACTCCAGGATATGCTGCTATATGAACATAATCAAAAACAATACTAACGGCATGATCCATCCACCCATCTTCAACCGCTTACTCCTTTTCAGGGTCACGGGGAACCTGGAGCCTATCCCAGGAGGCATCGGGCACAAGGCGGGGTACACCCTGGACAGGGTGCCAGTCCATCGCAGGGCACAATCACATACACACTCACACACCCATTCATACACTACGGACACTTTAGACACGCCAATCAGCCTACCATAACGGCATGATGTTTTGCCTTATTCTCTGTGAACATTGACCTGACCTCATGTTGTTTCACTTATGTGTGATTTATAGTTGAGTGCAAAAATTTGCACACCTTTAGGACAAAATCAAGAAGACAAAATTGGTTTTAATACCAATACCTTCATCATTACAAGTAACAAATAATGAATGTTTTTATAGTGTTTATTAAAAGCAACAAAATCTCCTGAAATATCATACTATTGTTCTGTTATAAGCCCACTCTCTGACTCTCTCTTAGCTAAAAAAAGGGGGGTGGGGGGGGTTTAAAAACTTTTGCACTGTAGTTTCAAATTTGAGCTCAATAGGAGTTCCTTTAATCCTGTTAATGTTTACAAATCTCTGTGTGTGTGGTCTTATCACATGCTGTAATTAGGACACAGAGGGAGGTTTTCCTCTCCACAGTGGGTGGGACTTTGTAGGCGGCACAAACAACAGAAACACATGTTGTTGCAGCAAATTAAAAAAAACAAACAAAGCACAGCTTGTCATGTTTGCCTAAAAACTGCAGAGAATTAACTCCTTGTTACAGCTTTACCTCGGACTGTTACAAAGCGCTGACACTGGAGACTCCTTCCATAAATGTTAAATAACGGAAAACGTCACTGTATCAATAATTAAACACTTATTGTAAAAATAATATGGTTTATGTGGAATGTCCACCGCACAAGTCCCTGTGAATGAGCTGTTGCTATAGAAACAATAACGTATTAGAACAAGTGCATTTAATATAAACCTAAGCTGCTGTCAGAGCTGCTGTTATAGAAAAGAATCAACACCTTCTGACCAATCAGAATGCAGAATTCAACAGGTATGGTGTGTAATTTGTGTGTGTGTGTGTGAGAGAGAGAGAGAGAGAGAGAGAGAGAGAAGTGCTTCACTGTGGAGAGTCTGTAACATGATCCATTCCTAGAGCACTTATCACTGAAACATGAAACCTCTCAGCTGAAGAGAGTGAAGCGCACTTGTTAAGAGTGTCCTGCTCTTTCAGAGTCAGAGTCAGTACGGGTGCAGGAATGCAGGAATGTCATTTGCGAACCCTCATGATGATGATGATGACACACCTAAACCAGTTTATCAAGGTCTCCTGGAAAATATCTTCAGCCGGGTGTCTGCTGATAATCAGTTATATATCACGATATTATAGACTCTTGGGAAGAAAAATACTGTTTAGTTCAGCCTAGGTAGGCAGCATTTTTAGGGGCTGTCTTTGTGAAAATCCGTCATATTTGGAACACTGCATGTATGTACAGTAGACAAAGACAACTCAGTGATGGTGTACAGTGCATCCGGAAAGTATTCACAGCGCTTCACTTTTCCCACATTATGTTGTGTTACAAAAGGGATTAAATTCATTATTTTCCTCAAAATTCTACAAACAATACCCCATAATGACACCGTGACAGAAGTTTGTTTGAAATCTTTGCAAATTTATTAAAAATTAAAAACAAAAAAGCACATGTACATGTTAGTGATTGCCATGACACTCAAACTTGAGCTCAGGTGCATCCTGTTTCCACTGATCATCCTTGAGATATTTCTACAACTCGATTGGAGTCCACCTGTGGTCAATTCAGTTGATTTGACATGATTTGGAAAGGCACACACCTGTCTATATAAGGTTCCACAGTTAACAATGCATATCAGAGCAGAAAACAAGCCCTGGAGTCCAAGGAATTGTCTTGAGACCTCTGAGACAGGATT
>JAFFST010054744.1:12427-25446 GCA_022414735.1 Noturus placidus | reverse complement strand
CGTGCTGTGGGGATGTTTTTCAGCAGCAGAAACTGGGAGACTAGTCAGGATCGAGGGAAAGATGAATGCAGCAATGTACAGAGACATCCTTGATGAAAACTTGCTCCAGAGCGCTCTGGACCTCAGACTGGGGTGAAAGTTTATCTTTCAACAGGACAACAACCCTAAGCACACAGCGAAGATAACAAAGGTGTGGCTACAGGACAACTCTGTGAATGTCCTTGAGTGGCCCAGCAAGAGCCCAGACTTGAACATCTCTGGAAAGATATGAAAATGGCTGTGCACTGATGCTCCCCATCCAACCTGATGGGGCTTGAGAGGTCCTGCAAAGAAGAATGGGAGAAACTGCCCAAAAACAGGTGTGCCAAGCTTGTAGCATCATTCTCAAAAAGACTTGAGGCTGTAATTGGTGCCAAAGGTGCTTCAACAAAGTATTGAGCAAAGGCTGTGAATACTTATGTACATGTGCTTTTTTGTTTTTTTAATTTTTAATAAATTTGCAAAGATTTCAAACAAACTTCTTTCATGTTTCATGGGGTATTGTTTGTAGAATTTTGAGGAAAATAATTAATTGAATCCATTTTGGAATAAGGCTGTAACACAACAAAATGTGGAAAAATTGAAGCGCTGTGAATACTTTCCGGATGCACTGTATATATGGACAAACCAAATGATCTCAGACCCTCCTAAAAGGACCCAAATGTGAAAGTTCGTTTGTGGGTCCGTTTGTGGTTCGATTTCTTCGTGATACGTGAATGCAACCAGGTCCCGGTCCGCTTTGCGTTTTGTTTCGACATGTGCACCTGGAGGCTTGCTGAACCTGCAGACCATGTTTCACACTGCTTAAAACAACACAAAACTTATCAGCATGTCAGATCGCGGGGTTGTGTGGTCTCGGGAGGAGAGCCGTGCACTTCTTGAAATTTGTAAAGAGGATTGCATTAAACGCCAAAAATCCTCAATACATAAGAACATAAAAGTGTTTTTGTTTTCTTAATAAATAAAGCAAAGAGGCTATAACAGAACAGCACTACAATGCCAGGTAAAAGTAAAAAAAATAAACCCAACTATGACAGAAGTACATGAGCACCCGTGACAAAATGTGTTGAAGTGGAGAGGCTGCTGAAATGAAGGATTCCTGTCCCTTCTATGACGACTTGGATGAAATTTTGGGTGCAATCTGGGGTCTGAGTTCTTATGAAGTTGTGGTGTGAACAAAACCCTAAGGGTGTTTTCACACACAGTTCGTTTTAAAAGAACCAAACCCATCCATCCATCCATCCATCTTCAACCGCTTTTTCAGGGTCACTGGGGAACCTGGAGCCTATCCCAGGGAGCATCGGGCACAAGGCGGGGTACACCCTGGACAGGGTGCCAGTCCATCGCAGGGCACAAACACATACACACTCACACACACACATAAGTTCACTTAAAGTGAACCAGAAAGGGAACTAGTCGAAAGTGACCTCAGTCTATTGTGGCCTATTATGGTGTTCACAATATAGTGGACTCAAAAAAGAACCCGTTTGTTTTTTTTGGTCCTCTTCAGCAATGAGGTGATCTCAGACCCTATCTTGTTCACCTCACAATTTCATAGGAACTCAGACCCCAACTTGCACCCAAAATTTCATCCAAATGAACCATACTCAGACCACATCCGGAGGTGGTGGGTCCTTTTAGGTTCGCTTTTGGGTCCTTTTAGGGGGTCTGAGATCATTTGGTTTGTTCACATATACATGCTGAACCGCTCCAAGAGTGTTTGGAAGACTCAAATGAACTAGGTGTGAAAACACCTTAAGGTTCACCATTAAATGTTGATGTCTGTTGAAAATGATGACTTTTATTTATTTATTTATTTATTTATTTATTTATTTAAAATATTGATCTATGTTTTCTCTGAAATGTCTGAAAAAATTTGTACGGGCACAAAGTTTAAATGTCGCATCCCGGACACAGGAATGGATCTTTAATTTTATTAACTAGATTTTTATATCACATGCAGTAAATCAAAGACTGTTCAATCTGGCTTTATTAATACAGTATTGCTGACAGGTTGTAAATTCATACAGGTCTCTAAATCATTAAAACAGTATCAATATCACTTAACAGTTGTGTCGTATCGTAATATATAATATATATTTTTTGCCCTTTTTTCAGGCGTCTTGGTGTGGAACTGGGAAAATCGGTGGTTTTTAAGGGGGCTAACAGAGGTGGGTTACGTGTCATTTTCTGTTTTTCACATCTGCATATGTACTTTAGTCAGTACAGTGAGTCTAATAGTGCAAAGTACAAATACTTTCTGTAATACGGAGCCCATAAAACAAACACACACACACACTGCTAAGAGACTTGGAGTGTTCTTGGAGGTTAATGTGGTCATTCATAAAATATTTCCAGCATTATCTATCAGATTTCTCGCTTTTTGTAACAAAACAAAAAACATCAAAACAAAGCAACAGCAAACAAGTCAATAATAAAGACGTGCACTTGATATATGAGGAAATATGAAAATATTTGTTATTATTTGGGTAGTGCAAATAAATAATGAGGTTACACACTCATCAGTGGATTGTAGGGTTGTTTTAATAAAAGGAAAACTGCAGGAGTAGTTCACACGTGTACTAGCTTTCAGGCTGTGATCGTGTAGTGACTAAACAATAAATCATAGTGATGTATTTTCCCTTTCTCTAACTGTGCCGTCACAGAGACCACAGTGGAGGTGAAGGAATCAGTCAGAGGACAGGACATCTTCATCATCCAGACCATACGCAGGTGAGAGGAACATTGGGGTTCTTTAAGACCTGCTTTTTTTCCGTCTAAAGAAACCACTAGCTGGAGCCGTAACAACATTTTTACCAGGAGGCCGAAAATGACATCGAGTCATTAGTTACGCATGTTTTTATTTATTTTTAATAAGCGTCTGCTGTGAATTTACGACCTTTACACTGACTGATCATCGACAAGTAAGTTTGAGTGTAAAACTGATGCGTAGTCGTATAAACTATAAAGAACTGCTTTAAGCCTCAGCAGCTTCTTTGTACTGGTTTGTCCTTGAAACTCAACACTGCAGCAATGATATGATATAATAATACATTTTTAATGTAAATCGACACCTGTTTATTTTTTAAAGGTATTTTCTGGGTTCCCCCCTTCCTCTCCTCCATACACGTATTTTATGTTTCTGTTTTGTTTTGTCACTGTAACTGTGTGCAAAATTGTTCAGCCGTTTATTTCACAAAAAGTTACTTTTACTTATTTCTCTTCCTTTATCTATGGAACACGTTGTTATTTTTGAGGAAAATCTTAAACTCTAGCAATACGCTGATTTAACCCCACCCCCTCCCATTCTCCGAACTTTTATTTAATCATTAATTTTTTTACGTTCTGTGCGGCATTTTTGTGCTTTACAGTTTTCACTGGAAATTAGCACACCTTTCTCGTAACACTAGCTCATATACTGCACTGAATTTAAAACCGTCTCTGTGGTTACTCACTGGTTAGTCTAGACTGTCCGGCAGTAAAACCCGGTCACAGTGCATGAATTGGCTTTGTTTCTGTTAATCTGTTTCGTTTAATCAGGTAGAAATGATGCTAATTGAATTCTCCAGTTTGCTTTCAGGCTAGGTTACACAATCGCATCATGCAAACTCGATGGCAAATAGGGCTTCAGGTGGAACTCGGCTCGAGTGATGTTTTCCTGAGATGAGATCATGCCGAAGCAGGGTCTGCGTATACTGTCCAATAATCGAGTTCTCAATTATGTACTCACAGCTGCAATCAGTTGTTCCTTCCCCAGCATTTGTGCAGTTTTCAGGTGAAATGAAACGTGTACTGTGTTGTTTATTTTATTCTTTAGAAAAAAATGAACTTATATGTATAACAATAAGTGTATAAGAATCAATAAAAATTATAAATCGAAAAAAAAAAGAAAAAAATTATTACGATGCATTAATCTAATTTAAAAGTGTTGCAATTCCTTTACTCCATTACATCATAACTTTTTTTTCTGTTTGTTCAATTCTATTTATTTATTTATTTAAGTTCTTGATGAATAATAAATTATTGACATGATGCTTCCACAAGGAAATTCTTAAGGAAGAAAAAAAAACCTCAATTTTGTGCACTCGAATAAACTTTCCATATAGGATTTAATTATAATAAAAAATCATTTCATAAAGTTGAGGGTAAATAAATTCATTAGGAATAAAAAAAAATCCTTTAAATCAAAAAATACACATTTTCCATTTGGGGGCTTGGGGATATTTGCTGTTTTAAAAAATACGTTTCTCATAATTAAGCAGGTGCTAGTAAGTGATGTTAAGTGCTTGTGATGGTTTTGTTTTTGGGCGCAGGGATGTGAACACGGCGATCATGGAGCTGCTGGTGATGGCGTACGCTCTGAAGACGTCCTGCGCCAAGAACATCATCGGCGTCATCCCGTATTTCCCCTACAGCAAGCAGTGCAAGTTGAGGAAGAGAGGATCCATCGTCTGCAAGTTGCTAGCATCCATGCTGGCTAAAGCAGGTAGAAGAAATAAAACCACACAAGTATGCGAACTTTACACACATTATGCTCTTAAGCTTAAGCATTAGGCCATATTCCATGCCACACAGGTCACTTTTTTTAAGGTATATAAGCACTCACAGTGGCCCATATGTTGCTTGGCACAAAGTGTTGGCACCTGGTTCCACCACTAAGCTGCTGTGCTTGGGTTTTTCATTCTCAGCACAGCTGGGCTTAAAGCCAAAAGAAATGTTGTGTTAAATTGTTTGGGTGTATCCCGGGGTATGGAATGTGGCCTAATGCTCTGAGAAGGTGGATTAAGGTGTGTATGTACACACATTACTGCTTAAGAGCATAATGCTTCTTTGTTGTAGACAATTAAAAAAAATATCTCAGCACGAGAGCCACGAATGTTTATCTGTGAGCATGTGTAACAGTGATGAGTGCATTTTCATGCATAGTTAAACCAGAGGGCTGTGTCTATATGTGATTTCCAGGTCTGACCCACATCATCACCATGGATCTTCACCAGAAAGAGATCCAGGGTTTCTTCAACTTCCCTGTGGATAACCTGCGAGCTTCACCATTTCTGCTCCAGTACATCCAAGAGGAGGTAGCACACTACTGTACACATACACAACTCACTGAGTCATGGTTCTATCTACCTGCTAATCTGCATTCTTTCAGGTTTCCTGCAAAACGCTAAAATTGGAAATAAATAAATAAATCAGGATCAACTTGAAATAGGCTGGCTGTCACGACCATTTTATGAGCATTAAATGATGGAAACATTTTCAGCTTCCTTAAATATATTTAAGCGCGCTGCAAATCCTCAGTTTTTTGTGCATATGGCTTTGGATTAACATTTTAGTATTTTAGCCATGGCCAAGTGGTTGGTTTTAATAGGAAAGTTTTCTTAATTGAGACGGACCAATTCATCAGTTGGCTGATTAATGTCGCCGATGTTAAGGTTCCACAGATTTACAGCAAATGTTTGCTTTTACTAACTTTATTTGCTGCATTAAATTACAATAACGACAACAGCAAAAAGTCAACCCTAGAATTAACTAAGGAATAAAACCTTTGGGTTATGCGGTTATAGTAAAACAATAAATGACATGGGGGTGTAATAGAACAGAATTAGTGTTACTTTGCTGATACAAAGTTGATTATTGTTCTGTAAAAGTAGAATTTTTGAAACCAGTTTTCTTCTTCTTCTTGTTCTTCTTCTTCCTCTATTTCTTCTTCCTCTTATTATTATTATTATGTAAGGTGATATCAATATCACTGTTATAACTTTGCCTCTAATCCTCTTTGATCCTCTGTGGTGAGCTTACATCATTAATTTTCTCACATAAACATCTCTTTTTATGCTTTTGTTCCTCCTCAGATCCCTGACTTCAGAAACGCTGTTATTGTGGCAAAATCACCGGCGGCAGCAAAGAGGTAAACCGGTTGGCGAGTGTTTGGCATTACACTGCTGAATGACTGTGAAAACGCTGTTTACTGTAAAAATTCATCTCAGGTTATTTATTCACTGTATGTGTTTGTGTGTGTATTCAGAGCTCAATCCTATGCCGAGCGTCTGAGAGTCGGTTTGGCAGTAATTCATGGCGAAGCTCAGTCTGAGTCTGATCTGGCCGACGGTCAAAACTCTCTTCTCGTGTTCAAGCCCTCGGGTGGACCTCCAGGCCTCGATCTGCCCGGTAAAAAACACATTATAAACACCTAAATGAAATGGATGAAATGGCTGCTACTAATACTTCGAAAAAAGCTACCTGTTATCATGTAGAATTATGCAAAGTCGCCCATTTTGAATAACAGCTAGAAGGCGTTTATTCATTTTTACCACATCATTTGTTTTGTAAAAACATTTAATGAATAGTTATGGGTTTTGATCCAGCTAACAGTATATGGACACAAATGGGGAGCAGCTACAGTAGCATGATCAGCACTTGCATGCTAATTGAACGTTATGTGTGACTTTATTTTTATAATGTCAGTGATGGCTGCTCTGGTATATTTTATGACATTTGCATACTAGTAATTGAATCAGGTATTAGAGAAGAATATAAATGAAGACTGAAATCGTCTATTGAAACACTGACAAATGTGAGCTAGATTACTAGCAGTTAACTAGCTGGCTAGCATGTTGCAATCTAGCCTTTGCCAATGTCGGCGCTAGCAGTTCTGGGATATTTTCCACATTTAAATGACAGACATAAGAGAAGAAAACAAATAAAGACTCAGTTACTCAAACACTGTTAAATGTGAGCTACATTGTTATCTGTTAACTAGCTGGCAAGCAGGTAGCTAAATTTGCTAATATTAATGATTGCTATAGCATGTTTTGACACATTACATTTGACAATTAAGTTAAATTATGAAATTACGATTAAAACGCAACACAAATCATGACCTGGCTACAGAAACAACACTGGCAAGTACCGTATTTTCCGCACTATAAGGCGCACCTAAAAGTCTTACATTTTCTCAAAAATCTGCCGTGCGCCTAATGATCCGTTGCGCCTTATGTGTGGACTGAGTTCCAAAATCTGTAAAAATGTTGTGTGACTTTTTAAGGTAAGCGCTTTTTTTTTTAGGTAAGCGCTCCGCTTTATTGACTGTCAGACCATTTCCCGCTGACACAGGGACGTAATACGTACACTACGTACGCTGGCAGCGATAAACCAATCAGAGAACATTACGTAATACGTACGCTGGTAGCGATAAGCCAATCAGAGAACATTACGTAATACGTACGCTACGAACGCTGGCAGCGTAATACGTACAGTACATACGCTTACCTCCGCTACGCCTCCTGTAGGCGTAGACAACATTTGTTTGTTTAAGGACCCCGAAAATGGCACCAGTGAAGAGACATGCTTACGAGGCACAATTCAAACTACAGGCTATCAGTTACGCAGTTGTAAATGGGAATAGAGAAGCTGCGAAAAAATGTAACATCAATGAATCTATGGTTCGGAAGTGGAGGAAACATGAAAATGAACTGCGCCAAGTTAAGAAGACGAAACAGAGTTTCCGCGGGAACAAGGCGATGTGGCCAGAGTTAGAAGACCAACTCAAACAATAGATTATTGAACAAAGAACAGCCGGGAGAAGCGTCTCTACAGTCACCATTCGACTGAAGGCAAAAACGATAGCACAAGACATGAACATCGAACACTTTCAAGGAGGTCTGTCTTGGTGCTTTCGTTTTATGAAAAGGCGTCAGCTCTCCATACACGCAGGGACTACCGTGGTGCAGCAACTGCCAGTGGATTACAAAGAAAAGCTGGCCATCTTCCGCACCTACTGCAGTAACAAGATTACCGACAAAAAGATCCAGCCCAACCACATAACCAACATGGATGAGGTCCCCCTCACTTTTGACATCCCCGTGAACCATACTGTGGAGAAAAAGGGGACCAGCACGATATCGATACGCACCACAGGGCATGAGAATTTGGCTTTCACTGTTGTTCTTACTTGCCACGGTAATGGACAGAAACTACCACCTATGGTCATTTTTAAGTGGAAGACGCTGCCAAAAGAAAAGTTTCCAGCTGGAGTCATCGTTAAGGCCAATCAAAAGGGCTGGATGGACGAGGAGAAAATGAGCGAGTGGTTGAGAGAGGTGTATGTAAAGAGACCGGATGGTTTTTTCCACGCATCACCGTCCCTGTTGATCTGCGACCCCATGCGCGCCCATCTCGCCGCTACTGTGAAAAACCGAGTGAAGCAAATGAATTCGGAGCTTGCCATCATTCCGGGAGGATTAACAAAAGAATTCCAACCGCTGGACATTGGTGTAAACAGGGCGTTCAAAGTGAAGTTGCGAGCGGCATGGGAGCGATGGATGACAGACAGCGAACACACCTTTATTAAGACTGGGAGACAGCGCCAGGCGAGTTACGCCACCATATGTGAATGGATTGTGGATGCCTGGGCTAAGGTTTCTACTTTAACTGTTGTCCGAGCTTTCGCGAAAGCCGGCATCTTTGCTGAACAGTCACCTGGCAACGAGACTGACTCCGACAATGATGAGAGGAAACCCGACATGTTTGATGGCGAAATTACCCAGCTGTTCAATTCAGACACAGAAGATGAGGACTTTGATGGATTTGTGGGAGAAGATTGATTTAAAAAAGTAAGTGTATTGTTAAATAGTAGAGTAAAGTTCAAATTAACTCACTGTTTTGCTTCCGTTACCGGATTTTTTTGGAGACCGTTTGTTTTAGCATGCACCTTATAACACGGTGCGCCTTATGTATTGGTCAAGTACAGAAATAGACACCATAATTGAGACTGCACCTTATAACACGGTGCGCCTTATAGTGCAGAAAATACGGTATATAAACAAGTTCACTAGCAGTAAACTCCTAGACTAGCAGGTCACTAGCTAGCTAAGTTAATAAATGTTATATTTGATACATTTGAATAGACTTGGCTACTGACACAACACTTTTGCTAGTAAAGTTTAAATCCAGACCTAACCTCCAGTAGAAGCTCTGATTTTGTGGAACTTCAAGAGCCTGTTTTAATTCTACACTGGCTGAATTATTATCGACATGCTCTATTTAACCAGTCCTCCTTTATTTGTTGGCGATACAGGGAAGTACCACACTCCGTTCCCCGGCATTGAGCTTCCAAGTACGGCAGCCGAGCAATCTCCTCTGCTGTGTTCTTCAAATGCATGACATGCACTCTGTGTATGTGTGTGTGTGTGTGTGTGCTTTAGGGCTTTTCTCGCTATCTCTCTACATGGTTTCAGCCTGATGCTGTTTGTTTGGGGGTTTTTGTTTACTTGATTTTAGTCCTTGAACCCGCTTCCCATTCCCATCCATGTGCACAAAACCACGTCCACTGAACCTGTGGTGGTCTTTGGAGTACATTTATGGTGAATGCACACTACACGATTGTAGCTCCAGTTTCTCTGTGGAAGACCCACACACCCAACGCTACAGCATGTAGCAAGAACTGCATATAGAAACAGCCAGTGAGAGTCAGGGAGGAGCTCAAAGCCATCTTTTGTCATGCGCAGCAGATCACTGAATGCAGTTGATCATTCGTCTTTTTGAGGACGAGGGCAAAATGTTAAGCACACTAATATTGCTTCTGTAAGAAATTATCTCATTTCATGCCCAAGTAATTATTAGGAACATCCAAAAATAAGAACAGTCACAGTTTCTGCTGGTGCACAGTATAAAAACTGCTACGTTTCTTTGCAGTGTACTTCCAGTTCTCTTTGCAGAACAGACACACCTCATTACCAGAGTTTCCCCAAACAATCCTTCCTCCACATTTCCCTCTTTTTGTTTCTTGACAGCCAGACAGGGTCACATGATTGGTCACACTCACATTTATTTTCATGAGAGAGAACAATTGTATTTTGTCAGGGATCTGTCCAGGTAAAAGATCATATACAGTTTCAATCCAAATGATTCAAACCCCATTGCAAATCAGGTTTATTGTCAAAATTTAGACTTTCAGCTGTTTGCAATGAACAACTCAAACAAAAGCAATTGAAATAGTTCAACACAACGAATGCTTCAAGTGGTTTCCCCAAATTCAACTGAAAATACAATTTACAGTGATTTCTCCAGTCTCAAAATTATTCAACCCCTTGAATAGAATCAATCACCATAGCACAAACAGGTGTTGTCTCAATCACACCTGATGCAGAAAAAGGAAGCTATCAACAGCTGCAACCAGATTTCTGAGATGGCAGGTTGTGAAAAACCCTCAAGTGATTGCAAAAGACCTGCAGCAAGAAAAGCACAAGAAATGTCACCTCAAAATTATATAAATAAGTCACAGAAGTTTTGGAATTCTGTTCTGTGGAGCGATGAAGCAAAACTGGATCAGTGGTATGTCTGGAGGAAGAAGAATGAAGAAAGAATACTCTGTCTACTCTGCATCTTCTGGTACTGGAAACCTGCAGCGTGTGGAAGGCAAGATGGATTCACTGACATATCAGGAAATCCTAGGACAAAATGTCATGTCGTCTGTGAGGAAATCTTCCAAAAGGACAATAATCTCAAGCATACCTCAAATTCCACCAAGGCTTGGTTGCAGAAGTAGTCCTGGAAGAGTCTACATGGCCCTCAGTCACCTGAATTAGAAAATCTCTGGTGGGATTTGAAGAAGGTAGTTGCAGCACGCAAACCCAAGAATATTTCTGAACTGAAGGCCATTGCTAATGATGAAAGGGCTAAGATTCCTCAGGCACGCTGCCAGAAGCCATGCATCTCGTTTGCAGCAGGTCATAACAGCAAAAGGGTGCTCTACTAAGTTCTAAAGCTGCTTACCATGAAGGGGTTGAATAACCGTGAGACTGAAAAAGTCATTATAAATTGCATTTTCAGTTGAATTTGGGGAAACCACTTGAAGCATTCGTTGCGTTGAACTATTTACAAATAGTAAATTTTGACAATAAACCTGATTTGCAATGGGGGTTGAATCATTTTGATTGCAACTGTAGTATGCGAACATAAGCCGCCCTATGTTGACTTAACAGAAGAGCACGTGATGAAAGTCACGTATGTGTATGCAGTACAGCGACTTTAAGATTTTAAAATGTTACTATTTCAGTTTTTCTATTCCAGTGTTTGTTCTGTTTTTACTATGTTCCTTTGCATGGATTTTATTCCTCACCATAAAAGTGTCTGGCTACTCTGAGTGCTTACTAGATTCTGCCATGTGTTCAGACTGAATTCGGGACGGAGTGAAGCAGCATTGGTGGGCGTGTCTATTAAAAGACTAACAGAACGTGCATGTAAACAAATACAAGCAGTCCCGGTCTGGGAACACAGTTTACTGAACTATTTTTCTCAGCCAAATAATGCACTTGTGCATTGCTTAAGCATTTTTTAATCATGTCCTACATATATGTCAGGTTATTTATACATGTAAGAAATTCAATAAAATTGCCTATAGCACTTTTAAAACCAGAAGCTATGTCCTGTCATGTCCTGGTTGTTCTCAGGTTGATGAGCTAAACTGGCTTGTATGCATTCTGCATATTTTTCAGTTAAATTCTAATCAATAAATCCTGCTCTGAGCTGTACACATGCACCATTTAATATGCAACATCAACTTGGCAAAAAAAAAAAAAGGTTTCACACATTTCAAATATTCAAGCAAATGATAGAACTTTCTTGCTTTGCCTGAAATGTCTCATACATTTATATTTTTTCCTCTGCACAACCTATTTGTGTTTTCAGCATGGTTTGGTGAGGTGCAACATGTTTCAGTTGAGTTTATTGTTGTATTAATTGGGTTGGAGCAGGTGATGGAATGGATACTCTCTCTCTCTCTCTCTCACTCTCTCACTCACACACACACACACACACAATATGCACTGCAAATCTAAAACCACCTATTGAAATTGTTTGATCAAATATTCAAATCAGAAAGGTCTAATTTGGAATTATTTTGCAATATGTTACTTTTCCATCTGGACATAATTGAGTATTTAAAGTGAAAACTCCATTTCATTCTAAAATCGGAGCAGTTTTGTGTGTGTGTGTGTGTGTGTGTAATTTGAGCTTTGTGGTCAAGATATGAAACAACTGTTTAAGCCATGAGTTTAGTGTGAAATGTGATGATAATTAACAAATCAATGTTACTGTGTAGTGATGATGGCTAAAGAGAAACCACCCATCACCGTGGTGGGAGACGTTGGAGGTCGAATCGCCATCATTATTGTAAGTATCGTTCAGTCTTTCACACACAAATCATAGTGCTAGTGGATAATTGTTATATTGACTGGCTATATGTCTATTAAAAACATTTTGGTTACTCATATTTTTTTATTTTGTTGATTTTTATTTTTCTGTAACTTAATTATTTCCCCCAGTATTTTTAAATGCAGCATGTTTGTAATTACAGAGTCACACCACTAGATGGACCCTAATCATGGACCCAATAAGCGTTCACTAATTAGTTGTTTATTAAGAGTATAAAATGGAAAGTGTGCAGTTATACAAATCAGAAAGATCCTACTGGTTTTTTCACAGATCTACAAAGTCTGGAAAAGTAGGAAAATATATATAAAAAAATGTTTTTAAAGTCAGAATCACAGCCTTTATAAAATCAAGCTTTATATTCATCCATCCATCCATCCATCCATCCATCCATCTTCAACCACTTACTCCTTTTCAGGGTCACGGGGAACCTGGAGCCAATCCCAGGAGGCATCGGGCACAAGGCGGGGTACACCCTGGACAGGGTGCCAGTATTCAGTCATGGAAAAACTTACAGAAAGTAAAATAGAAAAGGGGTGGGTGGGTTATAAAAATAATATTTACATTTATTCACTTAGCAGACGCTTTTATCCAAAGCGACTTACAAATGAAAGATACAAGCAAAGTGATATCAAGCAGAGAACAATACAAGTAGTGCCACTATACAAGATCTATTAATTGAGTACTAGAAGAAGCAAAGTGCACAGAGTAGAGGTGTAAGTGCCTTTTTATTTATTTATTTATTTATTTATTTTTTAAAATTTCAT
>JAFFST010054743.1:31245-51657 GCA_022414735.1 Noturus placidus | reverse complement strand
CGCTTTTTACAATAGATATTGTTTCAAAGCAGCTTTACAGGAATATAAACACAGTACACACACAGTAAAACTGATAAATTATCCCAAACTGAGCAAGACACTGAGTGGCGACAATGGCAAGGAAAAACTCCGTAAGATGTTTAAAAGGAAGAAACCTTGAGAGGAACCAGACTCAGACCCAGACATCCTCATCTGGGTAACAACAGACATTCTTAAAGAGACAATTATTGATTTATATGTAATCTGTTTGGCTTTGAAAAGCCTTTGTCCCAGCAGTCTGGATTTGGAGTAGATGAGAGCTCCATCCAGAAGTAGGACCTCCGAGTCCGATCATGCAGGTCCGGAGAGCAGAAAAATTTACCTTGTATGTTTTGGATCATGAGCACATCCTTTCTTTCTCCACACTTTGGGTAGAGGTTCATCTTGGTTCCAGAACTTTTGGGGTTCATCTCTGTATTTCTTTGCGAATTCCAATCTTGCTTTCCAATTCTTCCTGATCATGAGTGGTGTGCATCTTGTGGTATGGCCTCTAATATTCACTGGCACATTTATAACAGTGTGTGAAGTGTTTTTTTTCTTTTCTTTAATAGTGCAAAATGAGTCACTTTAATTTGTGAATCTGTTTTAAGAGCTGATAACAAACCTCTAGGACCAATTAGATACGATGTATCAGATACAAACATGTCCAAGAAACCAATTCATTTCAGAGGGCACTTGCTGGAGTGGAGAGCACTCAGCAGCCTGTTGATAGCTGATTTACCATTAGCCTGAGGCGAGAGACACTATGGAATTATTACCCACGCCTCTGAGTTCCTCTGTTTAGTGGAAACATTGTTTAAGAAAATGACTCCAGGAGACCTCAGGAGACCTTCTCACTGCTTCCAAACATTAGAAAGAACAACTGGCTACACGCGAATGAGCAGAGAGGCATCGTTTGCTAGAATAAATATCGGAGAAATGGAAATGAGGAAGATGACTCTGGGTCACACTTCCAGGAACGACGTTCAGCAGGGATGGAGGTGGGTGTTAGAAGTTTATTTAACTGATTCTGAAAGACAAAGTGCACCAAAGAAAATCTTATTAACTCGTATTAATGCTGGTCTGAGTGTCAGTGAAGTTCTGGTGTGTGGTATTAAAGCAGCTCTTATACAATACCATCCTGACCTGAATCTGTGACTTTCACACTGTATTCCATTCAACTGCATAATGTAGAATGGAACAGTGCTGATTACATAACTTATGCCACCCCCCAGGGGTAGTTCCACTCTAGACCACTAGAGGACACCTTATTCCTCATGCAGAACAACTTCTGTTGTCTCCAATATTTCTTGTTGCAACCGTGCTCACCTGTTTGTTATTTTCTCCTTGATCAGTGCTGCATTTAAGTTTCTTGGTTTATCACTTTAGTTGCTGGGACATTACATCAAGTCAAGATATGTTTTAATGGAGTTATGAGTGCAGTGGTGGCTTGGCGGTTAAGCTCAGGGGTGGGAGAATGAAGCTTTAAACAGAAACCAACTTTTGTACTCCACACAACATACAGACAAACAGGAACATTTTATAATCGCTTTAATTATATCAGATCACTGACGAATTCTCAGTTATGATTGGTCAACAGCTGTTCATTCATTTTAATGCTATTTATTTGGTAAGGTTTTTTTTTTTGTTAGGAGATATTTATTTACCATTTATGGAAGGAGTCTTCAGTTTTGGTGCATTTTGTAAAAGCCAGAGGTAAAGCTGTAACTTTGACAATTTCTTGGTAATAGGAAAAGCTGCATTTTATGTCTTTTTTTGAAATTATTTCAAGAGAAAGAAAAAAAGAGAAGCTAAAGTGTGAAAAGAATGACTGCTAATAGCTGCTATAATGCAAGTTATAGCAGGAGATAGCTTGTTTTCTGGATGGTTGACAAAATACAACTGTAAAATAGATAAAATGTATGATGTGTTGGTCATTAATAAATTTACATTTACATTTATTCATTTAGCAGACGCTTTTATCCAAAGCGACATACAAATGAGAGATACAAGCAAAGTGATATCAAGCAGAGAACAATACAAGTAGTGCTACTATACAAGATCTATTAATCGAGTACTAGAAGAAGCAAAGTGCGCAGAGTAGAGGTGTAAGTGGCAATATTTATTTATTTATTTATTTATTTATTTATTTATTTATGAGTTGGTTAGGTGTTGACGGAAGAGGTGGGTTTTTAGCTGTTTTGTTGAAGATGGTGAGTGAATCTGCAGTCCTGATTGAGGTTGGAAGTTCTTTTCACCACTGAGGAACAGTTAGTGTGAAGGTTCTGGAAAGGGATCTTGTGCCGCGCTGAGTGGGAACTACTAAACGTCGGTTGTTAATCGATTGCAGATTGCGTGTGGGACCGTAAGCCTTCAGGAGAGAGTTGAGGTAGAGGGCGCTGTTCCAGACAAGGTCTTGTAGGTGAGCATCAAGGCCTTGAATTTGATGCGGGCGGCTACAAGACGCCAGTGGAGGGAGATGAAGAGGGGTGTGACATGGGTTCTCTTCGGCTGGTTGAAGACCAGGAGTGCTGCAGCATTCTGAATCATCTGAAGGGGTTTGAAGGAGCTGGCTGGGACGCCCGAAAATAGTGAGTTACAGTAGTCCAGTTTTGAGATAACAAGAGCCTGGGCTAGTATTTTTGTGGCCTGTTCAGTGAGGTAGGATCGAATTTTCTTGATGTTGAACAGGATGAATCTACAGGACCGAGCAGTTGTTGAGATGTGATCTGTAAAGGTCAAGCTGTCATCAAGAGTCACCCCAAGGTTCCTGGCCTTCCTGGTTGGCTTGATTGTGGTTGCGGCAAGCTGTACAGTGAGGTTGTGGTAAATAAAACAGTTGAAGGGTTGGCAAATTTCTATGATATGAGGAATAAAGTGGTTTGTGCATGCTTTTCTAGGAAAATAATCATTCTCTGGACCTTAACGGCGTGATGTTCCAAGTGGGGCCACATCACGCCACCCCATTGTTGATTATTTCTAGCATGCTCCCAATTGTCTAATTCTATACATAAATGTTTTGTTCAGCACCATCAAATGAAATTAGCAACATCAACTGTGATGAATAATGTGCAAACGGTGGCTTAGTAGTTAGCGTGTTTGCCTCACACCTCCAGGGTTGGGAGTTTGTGTGTTTTCCCCATGCTTTGATGGTTTCCGCTGGTTACTCTGGTTTTCTCCCCCAGTCCAAAGACATCGGATGTACGCTGATTGGCATTTCCAAATTGTCCACGCCATTAAGAATGTCCCCCACCTTGTGCCCAGAGTCCTCTGGGATAGCCTCCAGGCTCTGTGTAGGATAAGTAGTACAAAAAATGGATGGATAAAACTGTCACTAATAAACATTTATTAATCGTCGGGATAATTATAGATTTTTTATTTTTTTTTATAGCTATCAATGATGTTTTAATGAGCGTTATTGTACATTTTTAACCTGATGAATAGTTATACAGAGACTAAATCAATAAAGCTGATGTTGAAGCACATAAGAGAGTTGTGCAAAGACACAGAGAAACTCTGGTTGGATCAGTAACAGACATATGCAGGGAATACTGCTTTTAGGGTCGTCTATGCTTCAGTGTTTCTTTGCTAGTGTGCATCTAGTCATGGAATTGTGTTATGAACACACTCACAGATTAGAAGCAGCTGGAGTGTCTGAAAAAGCCGAGCCTGAGAGAGCGAACGCTGTCACTCAAACAGCCAACACACAAGGGCATCGTCTCCCTGCACTGTGCCAGCTGTACCAGCCTCATATCTGAATGTCAATGATTGAAATCTCTATGCTAAAAAAAAAACGAGTTGCCAAATCTTCAAAATATCTGTATGCGCTATTATTGTTAATATAACACTTTCTTCCAGTGTGTTTTAGTTTTATAGTTATTCACTTTGTAAACAGACCATCTCAACCAGCTTCCACACTCTGTGTTAAGTTATTCTGTAATTATAAGTTATTTAGCAGCTACGTAAAGAATAAATTAACTCGTAGAAGTTAGATACAAGTAGAAAATGACTGTTTTCCAGATGTTCAGTAAGTACTGATGGGTAAGGTTTTAATGGAAATGTTTGAGAATGAACTGGAATATCAAACTGCAATTATAAGTGAGGTGAATGTCTGGTCATTTCGGTTCAATGAGAGAACAAAATCTGATTCTTTTTATTTTTTATTTTTTTTTTTTTGCGACATTATGGTTCAGTGTTTTATTACGCAATTATGTCGATCTGTACCTTAGTGACTCCCAAATTGCATGACTGTGCATCACCAGAAAAATGTGATAGTATGTGATAGTTTAATGTGGATTTGATATAATAATAAATTTGATATAATATAAACATAAAATATTAGAATACAAACTTAAAAACTAGTCAAAATACTCTGTTTATCTATATATTATTGGTATTATTTTCTGAGTTGCATGCTCAGCATCCCCACTATAAAGTAGAATTCTATAAAGTAGATTCTAGAGGTAATTAAAATATGTTGTTGTTTTTTTTTTTTACTGAGAGAAGAATAAAGTATCACGTTAAAGTTCAAAGCTAAAATTAAATGTCTGATTGGTAAAATTAGATGATCAAAAACCAAAACATCAAAAAAAAAAAAATCAAAAACATCAAGGAGGTCTTCCATTAATCTCTTTTATCTTAATTAGTAAAGTGTAATTGATATCAGGTATATGAGCAGCCAAAATGAGCCGGCTTTCTCATAACTCAGGGACAAAGAGGGAACCATTTATTCATGATTAACCTATATTGGTTAATCGTTTATTTAATTTATTTCATTTATTTGACAGGGACCATGCACAACACAAATGTTGTGTCATTGTTAGCCGATAGCTAATTTGCTGATCTGAAGTGTGACTAAGCTGTTCGGAATGAGAGGAGTCAAGCGGCAGCAACTCGTATAGAGACGGAGACGCAAACGATCAGATCTGTGAATGTTTACAGCTTCAATATTATAATACTCTAGAATATTCCCCGTGATGCCACCAGCATCTGTTTTATGACAGCATTGTGACATTCTGGGACATTTCTACAATTGTCACACTCATTTGCTGTCCATGAAGTACATTTGCAAAATGTCATATTGCGAAGCCTTGGCAATAGTCTTTATTTGTGCGAGTTCCAGGCCATTATTCTTGTGTTTTTTTGCTTTTGACCCTTACTTTCACCCTTACCGGGCGGTTGTGGCGCAGTGGCCGGTTGTGGCGCAGGTGGTAGAGCGGGTTGTCCACTAATCGTAGGGTTGGTGGTTTGATTCCCGGCCCATGTGACTCCACATACCGAAGTGTCCTTGGGCAAGACACTGAACTCCAAGTTGCTCCCGATGGCAAGCTAGCACCTTGCATGGCAGCTCTGCTCCCATTGGTGTGTGAGTGTGTGTGTGTGAATGGGTGAATGAGACACCGTGTAAAGCACTTTGGATAAAAGCGCTATATAAGTGCACCATTTACTTTAATGTATGAATCAAAGGATTTATCCTTGAAAAAATCAGCCCCAGTCTCGGTTCTTCATACAATTCCGTGTATCTCTCCCCACAAATTATCTACTTGTGAACAGCAAATAATGCCAAAAATTAAACCTTATACCGATGTCTTTTTTAATCTTATTCTTTGAATCTAATGGTGACAATGAGAAAGCACCTTGTAATTATTGTTAGTGTTAGCTTACTGTTGTAACTGAGCTCTCAGACTGCTATGATCACAGTGGAAATGAAGATAAAATGGCATTTACTGTAGCACTTACACTACACTGTAACCGAACATGAATTTAAAAAATCATGATAAGATTTGCAATTCTAATTAAACTAATCCTCCTTCATATCTGATTTATATTCAAGGGAATACGACTGAGACGGTATGAGACATGCTCTCAATCGATCTCAATTCATTTATGAGGTGGAGGATGAACAAAGGGTGATGTGATTAGTTCAGAAAACAACAGGTCCAAGCAATCGATTAAATACAGAGAGACAAGTTTAATGGTGAGAGACAGACATGTCTCCTGTACTGTTAAAGACTCTCAACTCAATAATATTAACCCCTTTGTCGCGATTTCCCCTCGAGCTAGCACTGTAGCATGCAGCATGCTCGGAAACCCGATTTGGTTTTTCAGTGACACTGACTTTGTCCAGTCACCACCCCTGTATTGTCATTGGTTGTTTCCCGTATGCGTCATCATTAGTCTCAGCTGTTTTGTATTTTACTCTTGATTACATGTGTCATTTAAACCCCTCGTGTCTCTTTGCACTTCGCAAAGTATTGAGTGTTATTACCGTATATATATATATAACTTAAATTTAACTATTGATTTGCTTCATGCAGATTTAACCTGCTGTACATATTAATAGCCGATTACCACAGAGCTCCAAATTACAATATGAAAAGGAAGACAAACAAATCATTTCACATCTGATGACTATTGCATGCAAAACGCCAATAATAAAGTCATGACTCTCCATCCTTTAGGCATTAAACTCAGATTCTCAGTCAGAGTTAAACCCACTGTCTCATTTTACTGCTGTTATGTTTTAGCAATGACAAATGTCACCTTGTGCTGTGGATTGTATTTCCATAATTCTGCGCTCGGTAAAGAGAGGAGCCATAAAACAAAAGAAGGTCCGTTCTCCATGAATAACAATCACCTGGGCGGAGGAGTCAGTCGAAGCTGCTATAAATTCACTCCAGCGTTTATCTGCATAGTTCTGAATAAATAACCAGAGACCAGTAATACCCAGGTGTTTGTTGTGGTATTTTTGCTTACCTTATTTTGAGGTTTATTTTTTAATAGTCACGCATGTATCTTCCATATATCATCCTGGTTAGAATGTAGAAGTGATTGGACAATACGTTTCATTAAGAGGTTTTCCTATTTATTTATTTATTTAGTTATTTTCACATTCACATTGCTCACATAGTTAAATTGTTTGATGAGGTGTATCATCTTGGACTACTACACAACACTCCAGCCTGATTGATGGTGTTCCTCATCACTTCCTGTTAATCAAGTTTAACGTTTTTTTATTATTATTATTATTATTATTTTTTTTTATTTTTAAGAGACTCTTCTGCTTCTGCTGTTACCGCGGTCGAGCCAAGCATATGGTTCGTGGGGATTATGGTGTGTGAGAAAGTCGACATGAACACAATTATTGCAAAACAGCCTTATGGTGATGAATTAAGAGGACAGATGGAAAAATTAATCTGCTCTATTGGGTTGCAGCATGTGATTCCATCCACCTACGGCTCAATTAGTTCTTAAGTTCAATAACAATAACAAAATGAACGACGAACACATTCAATAAAAACAGACATTAAATTGCAGTATTTATTTCTTCCTCGAGTATATATTCTATTAATACGTTCTATTCTTAGGAGCAACTTTGCAGCATTTAATCTCATTAGTATGCTGAGGCAAAACCATAAGTGTGAGCTGTGTGAACTTATCATTTTTTTAATTATTATTTATGTCACAGAATATGGTAACTCTTCAATGGGTGAACATCCCATTATTTTGTAAAATTGAGGTTTACTGCAAAAGTCACAGTGAATTGAAGTTCTTGGCTTGGAAATATTGAATTCCTCATGACAAGAACTACAAGAACATTCATGAAATAGATTTTTTTTTCCCCCTCGGTTTAATTTAATCCAAATTTCTGCTACACAATAGATTACTCTCAGTCGGATGTGGGGTTTGTGTGCGAGTTTAAATTATCTGATGCCCTCTCATTGTCAGTTTGATTCGTACATTACCATAACGTGTCTCTATGCGTTGACATCGAGGGAAATTGCAATTACTCCATCTCTATTCTTCTTGTCACTTTGCAGGCAAATGGAGGGTAAAGATTGCATTCCTCATTTCCCTGCTATGGCATAATCACGGGTGGATTTACACAGGATTTTAGAAAAGTCCCTGAAAGAGCCAGAGGTTGGCTTCCCGCCTCCTTTTCTGTTACAGTCTCAATATCATTACGCTATCTGGCGGTAAAGGACCGGCCTTGCTGTTGACTTACTCAGATGAGATGAATGTGAGTGTGTAGTCCAGCTCTGTGTATAACTCTATGACCTTTAATACTGCTGATTTCAATACTTGACTCTTGTTAAAACATGAAAAAATGCTCAACAAGAAGGGGCAGTGGTGTCTTGAAGATTAAGGCTCTGGGTTACTGGTCGGAAGGTCGGGAGTTCAAGCCACACAACCCTTGAGCCTTGCTCCCTTAACCCTCTCTGCTCCAGGGATGCTGTATCAAGGCCAACCCTGCGCTCTGACGCCAACCTCCTAAAATGCTGCGATATGTGAAAACAATTATTTCACTCTGCTGTAATGTATACGTGATCAATAAAGACTCATTAATAAATAAACATTGTGGTCACACACATCATTTGTCCTTCTCATAATGGGGATATTGCTGAACATCTTGACTAGAGTGGCCAACATGTGACACAGATCTAATGTGTGGTGCCATAGCAAATATACTGTATAGTGGGTTGCCCTGCGATGGATTGGCACCCTGTCCAGGGTGTACCCCGCCTTGTGCCCCATGCTCCCTGGGATAGGCTCCAGGTTCCCCGTGACCTTGAAAAGGAGTAAGCGGTAGAAGAGTATAGTAACATTTTCTGTCTCTTTTTCTTCATCAGTGTGCAGATGGCGAAAATAATTGTTCATACTCAAGTTCCCGTTTAGCACCTTTTGACTATATAGTATTGTAAGAAAGGCAGATTGCCTCTAAACAGATTCCACACTAAGATAGTTGTTGAAAAAAAGCTCATCCCTGAAAACGGCTGAATTATCAAAGGGACAATACTCCTCAATCTCCTCAGTCAATATGAGTATAATAACACCTGACATGACATTCAATCAGTTATATGGTAAATCCAAAGCTCTTTACACTCTGTCTCATTCACCCACACCAATTGTAGCAGAGCTGCCATGCAAGGTGCTAGCTTGCCATCGGGAGCTTCTTAGGGTTCAGTGTCTTGGGAATCAAACCGCCAACCCTACGGTTGGTGGACAGCCCGCTCTACCAACTGCGCCACAGCCGCCTTATATCATGGGAGCAGCAGTAGGACATCAAGAACCATCCCTGAACAAAGGGTTTCCTGGTTGTAATTATCATTCAGAAAGACATCTGTCTAGACAATCCTATTACCTCACCATTTAGGGGCCACACCTTTACCGACACCAGTACTGTGAGAACAGAAAGTGATCACATCAAATGCTACTCTTAATTTACATTTAGAGTGAAACTTTATTTACATTACCTGCAGAAAACCTGGTCTGAAAAACTGATCATTTTCCGGGCCTCACTCGGACTCCAAGTAAATAAAGTTAATAAAAAACATTATTCTTCACTGAGATTCGACATGGGGCGCACGGTGGCTTAGTGGTTAGCACGTCCGCCTCACACCTCCAGGGTCCGGGGTTCAAGTCCCGCCAGGGCCGTGTGTGTGGAGTTTGCATGTTCTCCCCGTGTGTCGGGGGTTTCCTCCGGGTACTCCGGTTTCCTCCCCCAGTCCAAAGACATGCATGTTAGGCTGATTGGCGTGTCTACAGTGTATGAATGTGAGTGTGTATGTGATTGTACCCTGCGATGGACTGGCACCCTGTCCAGGGTGTACCCTGCCTTGTGCCCGATGCTCCCTGGGATAGGCTCCAGGATCCCTGTGACCCTGAAAAGGAGTAAGCGGTTGAAGATGGATGGATGAGATTTGACATCCTTTTCATTTTTTCTTACAGTATACAATGTTATAGAAGAGAAAGCATCAACCTGTCTGGAAAAGTGTAAACATATCTGCTATTCAGACCTCTGTTTATGACCCCTGTTACTATAGAAACAATAAGGTACTAGAACGAGTGCATTAATATAAACCTAGCATTAATCTTACAGCCGGAACTACTATCTGAGCTGTGTAGTTATACAGAAAAATGCACACCATCTGACCAATCATATTCAAGAATTCAGTCATGCTGTAGTATAAAGAAAATGAACAATACCTTCGACCAATCAGAATCAAAAATTCAAAGCACTTGTATAAAAAGCAGTCAACAAACCATCTAGAAACAATCATCAACCTGCCAGCTAACTTTTTGTGATCAAACAGCATGTACACACACAATGGACACTGGAAGGAGAGATGGTTCAAAGAGAGGATATTGTGTAATTAATGGAAGGAGACGAAGAGTGAAGGGATGGAGTGGGGATAGGATCCACTGCCTAGTTTTCACTCTGGGCCCAATTAAAAGGTAAATGTCCTTGATAGTTCAAGTCATTTCAAGCCATGGTCATTATTAAAATTACAGAGTTACAATAGAAGTCCTGAACCCTCAGCTCAGTCACCGAAACCCCACACCTTACACTATGTTTCATCTACATAGCAGCCCAAGCATAAGGTAAAAGTATTCATGCAAGAGAAGTGTGTGACCTCAGCATTCAGAGTTTTGAAAGCTCATTTCGGTAGCAAGATCCTGTTAACGATCAAACATCGAAACCTCTGAATGCCCTGTGAAGAGATGAACATTTTTTATAGTGCTTAATTTAAAAAAAAATAAATAAAAATGTTCCTCTCTTATATATTTTACCGAAGAGTTTCAGTTTCTCTCCTACAAGGTCAGTCTGGTCCTCTGTGTGTGACGTGTAAACTGTCTGTGTGAGCAGAAACCTGATTCAGATTGATATCTTAGCAGTAAAACACAGTAATTGGCTGCCAAGAAAAGTGAGTAAATATGTAAGTTTATTGTCACACACACACACACACACACACACACCCACACACACACACACACACACACACACACACACGTTAGCATGCACCATTGCACCATTTAACTTTTACTGTTGTAAATCCCAGTCCTAGATGTGGAAAAAGAGACAACCCTTTGCTGACATAATGTAACATCTATTCAGTTTTGTTTACATTAAAAAAAGATACACTAAAAAAAAAAATATATATTAAAGTGTCTTAGTTTATTTAGACTCCAGTGTACCGATTAATGTGCTAATGTATTGAGAGATATGTATTTTAACTAAGGAATAACATACAATGTGGCATGCTGTTAGAAGAAAAGAATCAACAATGGGGTTGTGTCATGTGCCACAAGATAGTCCCTGTTATAACTTACATTACAGCAGCTATCAGAAGACTGGTTCCCTCACCATCCTAAATCCACAACAAGAAATAAGTCAGAAAGAAGAAGCTGTTGGCCATTTATACAAGAAACCGCATTTTTCTTTATTATAAAACTTTTTCATTATAAATTCATAAATATGCTTAAAGTTAAGTTAAATGTCAAGTGAAATTATACTGGCTTAATTGAACTTGACATTGCTGTGGTTCTGCTTTGCAAGCAAGATTCTGTATACATCTGCTTTGATTTTTTTATTATTTGTATGAGCATACTGTACTTGTACTGTATATCACCTGTGATATGATGTAAGGAGATGTGTGAGGTAATAAATAAAAATGGTGCTCTTTAAAATGTTACAGTAATCTAATACCGAGTCGAAAACAGATTTAGTGTGTAAAAAGATTTGTGCAAGAGTAGGGAAAAGTTTATCACACATCTCTCACATAAACACAGAATTCTGTGCTTGGATATAGAGGAATGGATGAATAACTAAATGCCTGGCAACCATTTTCGTCATTTTCCTTTCTCGAGGATGAATACTCCAGAAATCGTCCGAGGGAAAAACTGTCTAATATAGAGAGCAGGGAGAGCTGGTAGGATTTCTAAAATTAAAACAATGTAAATTGTGCGTGCAGGCTTATTTCAAGATAAAGGATTAGGATTTTTTTTTTTACATTTACAAGCGACTTACTAATGAGAGCACATTCACACACCAATGGTAGCAGAGCTGCCATGCAAGGTGCTAGCTTGCCATCGGGGGCAACTTAGGGTTCAGTGTCTTGCCCAAGGACACTTCGGCATGGGATCACCCGGGCCGGGATTCGAACCACCGGGGTTGGTGGATTAGTGGACAACCCGCTCTACCGACTGAGCCACAGCCGCCCTGTAAATTAAGCAGTACATAAATATATTCCTGTGGAACCAGAGAAATTAAACAGTACATAAATATATTCCTGTGGAACCAGAGAAATGAAGCAGTCAATAGTCTGTGTTCCCTTAAACCTGGTGCACACGCTGTGACAAAACATCATTCAATTATATTACATGTGATTTACTGATGTGATCTCAAAAATGGGACCAAATGGGACCATGTGAGCCTATTAAACCTCCGAGATCTTAGGACAGGTTGTAACTCAGCAGCTTACTCCATACCTGAATAGGAATATCATATACAACATCTTTCAGTCAGGGTTTAGACGTCATCGCAGTAATGAAAAAGCACTGGTTAAAGTAGTAAATGACCCACTGCAGGTCTCTGATCAGGGTTGCACCAATTTGCTTGCACTTCTTGATCTCAATGCAGTGTTTGATACCACAGATTACAGTAGATCTCGGGGCTCATTTAACTGACAGTTATCAGTTTCTTAATGTTAAGAGTATGTACAAAAGTAAGATACTGTATGGTGTTCCACAAGTTTGTTTTAGGACCAGTGATTTGTTTTCATATTTATACTATTTCTGGGTACGGTTATAAATAAACATGGTATTAGTTTTTACTCCTTTAATGATGACCCACACTATATATTTCACTGTATGTTAAGCTTATCACTGTTAATTCCGCAGCAGAGGAAACAAATAAAGTCAGTTCTCATTTAAACTGCTTTTGTATAATTCAGTATAATTAATAATCTGGGACAATTAGGCTCAAAAATATGCCTTAATGGGACTGATTGTCCATCCATCCATCCATTTTCTGTACCAATTATCCTACACAGGGTCACAAAGCAGGGGACATGCTGGATGGGGTGTCAACCCATTGCAAGGCACAATGGAACTAAAGTGAAAAGGGAATAGAAATATAGTAAAGATTGAAAAACTGTGTACTATAATGTTTATACCTATACAGCCACCATAACATTATTGGTCCCTGAATTACATGTGAATGAACAACATGAGCGATGATCAACAACAGCCTCAGAAGGGAATCAGAAAAGCCGTGGCTGTGTAAATCATCCTGACAGGCAACCCTGTGAAAGGTCAGACAACATGTAAAGCACAGCTAATCAAACTGCATCAGTCAGATGAAAATGTTTAATTTACAGCTAGTCATTAAATCCGAAGAAAAACTGCTATGTAAACATCACCAGCAAGTAACGCAGTGCTGGAAAAAAAACTGTGCGAGTCGTTCTGCTGTCATTGCTGTAATACACCATTATTAGTGTAGAGAAGATAAGGAGTAAGCGGTTGAAGATGGATGGATGGAAGATAAAGTGATTTCCAAATGAGACATGAACACACAATTGAAAAGAGACTAATTTGAAGAGACTTAAAGGAGTTGTATGGAATAGAATTGTTGTTCATCTAAAAGAATTTATAATGTACTCTGGGATACTGTGGTGTAGACAACTTAGTGAATAGACATTCAGATATTTCAAAAGGTAAGACCAACACTCAGTACGTTTACATGGACAACAATAATCTGATTATGATTATACTCTGAATAAGAAACTAGCATGTAAACAGCATTTTTTTATTACAATATTCCGTCATACTCAAAGTAAACACGAATTGTATTAAGACGTGTGGAGTATTCCTGTTTTAGTCGCATTATTGATGTGTATTACAGACATGTACACATCTTAATCACACTATTAGCGTCGTGTGGGAGTTTTCACCGCATTGTTCGACAGGACACGATCACACACGGCAGCGCTCAACCGTTTTACGGCATACAAGAGAGTATGGCTGCGTCCCAAACCGCATACATAACTGCTATATAGTAGGAGAATACATCTATTTCCGTTACTATATACAGTAGAAGGATAGTACACGGTTTGGAACACAGCCCACGGCTTCAAGCAGTTCTCTATTAGCACGTACAGCATGACAAATAATTAACTGCACTTGAAACGTTCGTAAAATTAAAAACTAAACATCTAAAACTGTTTACGGTGCCATAACGAAGACTAACTGTATGTCGATACGTGAAATTCTAGAGGGCACGTCGGATGGCGTGGCGCGGGACGTAATGACGTGTGCTGTTAATCAATCTCTGTTCTATAACACGTAAAACAGGAAGATGAAAGGAGTATTCTAAAAGTGACTCATGTAAACACCTTAATCAGAATATTGTCTTATTCAGAATAAGGTCAATAATTAGATTACTGCTGTCCATGTGAACATAGTCACTGAATCATTTGACATTAGCATGTGCGGTATTATCTTAAATAATCTACATCCAAGTGATATGTGACACACACAGCACAGACCCATATCCTGAAGTGTGAAGCTGAGCCATAACTAGTACAGCTGACTCAAGTTGAACTTTCTTATGGCTGCTGGGGGAAATTAATTGCTCACATACACAGTTGGAGGTTTGGTACCTCAATTGCAAGTGCAGATTTTAAGCGTGTTATCCCTAGCTAAGTGCAGGGATTCTAATTCTCACCCAGGCAACATTATCAGGGTCAAGAACCAGGTGGAGTTTCTCCTGCTGAGAGAGAAGAAAGTACTGCTCAGAGCTTTCCACAATCTGATAGGCCCTCAGCTTGGTTTTTTTCCATCCTCTGCTTGTTTTCCTATCTCTCCTTCTAACTCATCTGCTCCCATAATCCTCTTCTCACTCAGCTGTTCTTCTTAATTTCCTCTTTTCTCTCATAATCTTACTTAGACGTCATCATCCATTTCTAGTACATTTACATCATTTTCTTTTGGACCCAGTCCTCCAAATATGAAGTGTAGATGTGTGGAAGCTCTAAAAAGGATGGGTTTCGATCTGAGTGAATCACATCATACACAGTTTGAATCCTAGTAGTGGTGGTGTGTGTGTGTGTGTGTGTGTGTGTGTGTGGTGTGCGTGAGAGAGAGAGAGAGCAATGATGATGATGGTGAAGCAGTGACTCAGTAAACAGGAAGATGTTGTTTGCTTCTCAATTTCAGAACTCTCAGAAGTGAAGCGTAAACATATGAGGATGTGGACTCTCTTCATATTGCACGGTTATTCCTGCACACACACCTCTCAGTCACTAACTCACACACAGACACACATACGTGCACAATCCTTCTTTACATGTCAACATCCGGAGAAAAAGTAGGCAAGGATAACAGCTGCCTGAGGCAAGGTGAGATGAGCCAGGAGCTGTATTCGGGAAACTTGCAATCCTCCTCACATAGGATACATCTGTGTGTGTGTGTATGTGTGTGTGTGTGTGTGTGTGTGTGTGTGTGTGAGAGAGAGAGAGATTCAGTGACAGGTTCAGTAGACAAATTTATGTGATGCTCACTGTACTACACACAAATATACACCCCAAGCTTCAATAACAGAGCGGATGTGAACCAGTTCTTATAATCCAGCGTGCACAGCAGGGATAGCACATTTTCATTAACTTCAATTAAAACAACTGGCTTCATGACAAGGTAAATTTTTAGATCATGGAGGCCATCATGAGCACAGACGCTCGAATAGCTGGCTACATCCAGAGGCAGTGTTTATTTCAGGGTGGGACCGTGAAGGGACCGTGAAGGAGTGTACAGAGGTCTTTATCCTGTGATGAAATGCTGTTGGGTTCGTAATTTACTCTGGGGTTTGTGCGAGAGCAGGATTCAGTGGGTAAGAGCTGACCAGTCAAATGGACTTCACATCTCTATGAAAAAATCTAATGCAATATAACCACATCAGTAGAATGATTGGAATAATTTACCCTGGCCCAACATACTGCTATATTCCTCCTCAAAAGCAACAGTATTCTTTTTCATTCAGAACCAGAGCTGACCCAGTCAAAACTGGTTAAGAAGGTTCCAGGACCAGATGGTTAATCCATCCATCCATCCATCTTCAACCGCTTACTCCATTTCAGGGTCACAGGGAACCTGGAGCCTATCCCAGGAGGCATCGGGCACAAGGCGGGGTACACCCTGGACAGGGTGCCAGTCCATCGCAGGGCACAATCACATACACACTCACATTCATACATAATATAGTATAATACAGTAGTAATTATTGCATATATAGGCAGATACATCGGTTTGTGACATTGTTAAACATGTTGGAAAGGTTTCCAGGTAATTCCCAGCACCCGTAATGGTTAGGAGGGGTTTACATGACCACAGTAACATATGTAACATGCATTACTGCAGAACAAGCCGATGGTAATGAACTTAGAGATATCCGGTCCATTAGATAATAGAATGTGATTCCATCCCCATACAACTCACTCCATACAGCTCATTCTCGTCATACAATGCTGATACACACTTTTTTATTAAATTAAATTTTTTAAAGGATTGGATAGACAGTGACTACGTCGCTTTTAGAATACTCCTTTCATTGACCAGTTTTACATGTTATAGAACAGAGATCGATTAACGGCACACGTCATTATGTCCCCACATCACGCCGTCCAATGTTCCCTCCAGAATTACACGCATCGACATACAGTTGGTCTTCGTTATGGAACCATACACAGTTTTGGGTGTCTTTATTTGTAATTTTTACAAACACTTCAAGTGCAGTTAATTATTTGTCATGCTGTACGTGCTAATAGACGACTGCTTTAAGCCGTGGGCTGCGTCCCAAACTGCGTACTTACCCACTACTGTATGTAGTAACTGAAATACATGTATTCTCCTTCTATATAGTAGTTAAGTACACGGTTTGGGACGCAGCCGTCTCTTGTTTGTCGTAAAATGGTTGAGCGCTGCCGTGTGTGATCGTGTCCTGTCGCACAATGTGGTGAAAACTCCCACACGATGTTAATAGCGTGATTAAGGCGTGTACATATCTGTAACACACGTCGGAAATGTGACTAAAATAGAAATGCTCCACACGTCTTAATTCCATTTGTGTTTACTTTGAGTATGACTTTAATCGGATTAAGGTCATCAATAATCTCTGTTTACATGCTAGTTTATTAATCAGAGTATCGTCTTGATCAGGTTAATATCGGATTATTGTTGTCCATGTACTGTCTGAGACATGAAGTCACAGTCATATGCCACAGCAAAACTCCATCTCAAATACAAGCATTTCAAGTGTGTGTCCCCATTCATCTTTCATTATCGCTTTAATCTCGCATATAAAAAATATATTTCTGTGGAGCCTGCATTAGCGAGAGTATCATCTTTACTGGAATTATGTATAGAGGGAAATGTCCTTTTTCCAGCTGCTAATACGGTTGCTGTTCAATTGTGGCATAGAGATAGATAGATAGATACTTTATTGATCCCCCAGGGGGAAATTCGAGAATAGACCATTATCACACACAATTAAGGTTAGCCATAGTGTTACAGAGAATTGAGTCTCTTGGTGGGAAGTGAATTCCTTATGACAAAAGGCTACCAGCATGTGTGTATGTGTTCAAATCGTTCAAAAAGCACTTTTTAAAACTCCTCCATTGTTCAGTTGAACTTGTGGATTAGCATAATACAGAAAAGAGGTGGAGAAGAGGTGAAGATACCATTCCACATTTTCTCTGGTATGACATAATCGAGGAAAGTCTGCAGGTTTGCGAGTTGGAGTACATTGGAGTATATTGCATATTAGAGTTTTCTGTAGATTGTCACGGTCGGAGTAAAGGAGGCGGATGCAATCGCTGGATCTTTAACGATATTTATTATATTGACAATTCAAAACAAAGACAAAACCACTAACCTACCTAAACACAGAAGCATGAAACTAACACTAGGACTAATACATGAAAACACGGGCATGAAACAGAACACCGAGAAACATGGAACAGGAGTCTACACACAGAAACAGGAGTCTAAACACAATTAACGAAAGACAAAGACTACGTGCCAAACCCAACTATATATACACACCAGTGCTCATTAACCAAAATGTGAATCAGGTGCAGAAAAACATGTGACTTGCAGTGGCTGATGGGAAATGGAGTCCAGAGTCCTTAGAACTGTGACATAGATCAATCCATTACAGACAGACTTGGGGAGTAACGGAATAAATAGAACAGTGTTGCGTAATCAGGATACAAAAAACTGGTAACCGTAATCCCTTACAGTTACGTCAAAAAACAAAGTAATTAGATTCATGTAAAAGAAAGAAAAAAAAAGAAAAAGGGAATGCTATCAGGATTACCTTCTTTTTTTGCCCCATTTAAAAACAAAGAAATGAAATGTTTTGATTGAAAAATTTGCATGTAATGTCTTTTTATTTGCATGTTCTGTGAGAAGTAGCCGGTCACATAACTTGATGTGTTGAAGTAATAAAATTAGATTTGTTTTTTTTTTTTTTGGTCTGGATCGCTGCTTTTCACATAACACAATATAGACAGCTGCATGATTATGGTTCTGCTTCTCTCTTGCTAGTTGCGACTCACATGAGCAACAAATGTATTCATTTTCTTAAAACAAAAGTGAACAAAACACTGAACATGATTTTATGCTCTAAAATAAGCTCTAAATAAAAGTATTTGGGGTGCACAGTGGCTTAGTGGTTAGCACGTTCGCCTCACACCTCCAGGGTCCAGAGTTCGGGTCCTGACAGGGCCATGTGTGTGTGGAGTTTGCATGTTCTCCCCGTGCGTCGGGGGTTTCCTCCGGGTGCTCCAGTTTCCTCCCCCAGTCCAAAGTCCAAAGACATGCATTGTAGGCTGATTGGCGTGTCTAAAGTGTCCGTAGTGTATGAATGGGTGTGTAAGTGTGTATGTGATTGTGCCCTGTGATGGACTGGCACCCTGTCCAGGGTGTACCCCGCCTTGTGCCCGATGCTTCCTGGGAGAGGCTACAGGTTCCCCGTGACCCTGATAAATTAGTAAGCAGTAGAACATGGATGAATGGATGGATGGATAAAAGTATTTTAGATGATATTGCTTTTCTTTTGACTTTATTTACAAATGTGACCTTGAAGTAATCCAAAAGTAATCAGACTACATTAATTTCATATTGCGATTCTTGGATTATGTTACTGATAAAACATTTCATGATGTAATTTGTAACTGTAACATAACACATTTTAAAGTAACCCTGATTATACAGTATTGTGGACACATTTCTAAAGCAAACATGAAACAGTGAAAAACTCACCTTGTGTTCATTTATATTTGCTGTTAAATGAAATAATTTTACCTTAGAGGATGTTTTCTTTTTTTTTTTTTTAATGAAAGACACCAGTGTGAGAAATTACAGAGTTGATTATACATAAACTGCGATATTTACATCATTTTTTGTCACAAGATGTCTTACCACATCTTACCTCTGAGTGATACAGGAGTGAACTGTCACATCCAATTCTGCACAATGGCCATGAAAAAACAAAGAAAACAAAAGAAAATTAGAGAGAAGGAGATGATAGGAGATTGTTTGTTTCAAATCTCTCATTACCCGGCATTTCCTCAGGATCGCTATGCAGCTAAGCTTCACCCAGTATCAATGAAACAGGATTCTACTGATCCAATCACAAGTAATCGCTCCTGGCCAACAAAAGAGGGTAAACACAGAGGGAGTTAGTCACTGGTGTTCTCCAGGGCTTAATGGAACGGCCGCGATAGCTAAGCTGTCAATTTTCTTTACAGAGCCACAATAATATGAAGGGATTTGTCTTCCTGGTTGTAACCTCCAGTTCTTCTCGAGGCAGGAAATGTGTGATACAAGACGGACGGAGTCTGATCTCAGATGCTCCATTCTTCCTTGCGCTGCCGCTGATATCTCCCTTCTTATTCTTTTATTCAGATAGCATGCCCATAAATTAAACACTGTTGGAGATTTAATAGATTGCTGTCTGACTTCATTACAGTCAGTACAGGACATTTCACATTCAGAGAACACCATTAACGGTGTGGTTCTGATGGTTATGAAGCCCTTTTGAATGTTCCAGCCAGAGAATAAAAGCAGGGTAAAGGGTTAATAGCAGAAAGGCCTAGCTGTCAAACTGCCTATAATTGCATTAGAATTATGCCTAGGTGAGAGTGTCAGCTCCATTGGATTCGTTTTATGGAATATGCAGAAAGCAAGAGGTGCTCAGCAGCATCCGAAAGGTACAATCCATTCACAATGGAACTCCTTCTGATAGTTCTGTCCCTTTCAACATCCAGACTTCTACACTGGAGCACGCCTCAGGCCAAAGGTACAGAAACCCACACAAAATAAAAGGAGCAATTGCTAGCAATCTTTCTCTACCTCTCTCCTTCTGCCGAGCTACACATGAGTTTATGGAGATGTTGGAGATCCTGGTCCTTCTGCTCTCCGGACCTGCATGATCGGTCTCGGAGGTCCTACTTCTGGATGGAGCTCTCATCTACTCCAAATCCAGACTGCTGGGATAAAGGCTTTTCAAAGCCAAAACGATTACATATAAATCAATAATTATCTCTTTAATAATAT
>JAFFST010054741.1:173741-190118 GCA_022414735.1 Noturus placidus | reverse complement strand
TATATATATAGTGTGTGTGTATTGAAATTGTGATAAATTATATAACTGATTAGTGGCATATGCCACATTTCAACTATTTCCAAATACTTAAGCTATTTGACTTTAGATTGACTTTTTATTACTTTTTATCTTTACTGAATATAAATTCTGAATTTTTTTTAGAAATGTTCTGTAGCTCACAATACTTTTTTAGACTGTATATTGAATGTAGTATGTAGTTTATTACCAAAATGCTTTGAAAAGAGTTTTTCATCAAATATAGAAACAATTATGACAAATGTAGAAACCATTACAGCAATTAAATATCACCCTACTGTACATATAGTTCAATATTATTGTAATTTTAAAAAACAATGCAATTGAATTATAATTGAATTGAGACAGTTTCATTTATGTATAGATGAGGAGTCTCATCAGAGGAAGGAGCAAATCAGCTCTCTCCCAGCCCCACAGCCAAGACCCATGCCTCGGCCATCTGATGCTACAGAAACTCCATCTGCTATCTGTAAGCCTCCAATCAAACCTAGACGCAGCATCAAATGCCGTCCCATCACACAGCCAGGATTAGGAGAATCTCACAGCCAGACCAATCAGACGGAGAATGAGGTAACTATTACCCAATCAGTGATCAGAGCCTCATGAACATTAACACCCTTAATTTAGAGCAATTTTAGTGAGAACTAGAGTTCTGTTTATATTTGTTTCTAGTTACTTCCTATCTATCATTAACTTGGCAATTAAACTATTTCAGGTTGCACTTTTTCAGTCACTGCTGATGATGTGTTATGGGTGTGTCGGTGTCAATATACAGAAGTGGGATGAAATATATCAACTTCAAATGCAGATTAAATGTAGGGGTCATTTTACTCTGTGCAATCACCTGATATGAGCATCAATTATGCGCTACACAAATTTACACTTTGGGCTTGAAAGAAATCTTGGTGCATTTGATGTACCTCGGGGGTGTGAAGAGCTCAGAATTACACCATAGTTGACCTTTGAGCTACAAAGTGGGGAAAAAACACCTCAAGAAGCTAGTCAGCTAACGGTGGAGTAATGTATGTTTACCTTCTCAGAATAGTGAACTATATAGTCAGTGTTATAGATTTAACAATATGTCTGTATGTTGATTGAGAAAAAGTTAATACTATTATAGCCAGGATGACTCATTTAAAGGTAAGTAAGCGTTACATTTTTTTTACTGTTCATGTTGTGAGCAGCAACATGATTTGATGTAATTTGCTGAACTCAGGCTTCTGAGTTTCATAGTAGGAATCCCTATTAGGTTGAGGGGGCATTTTCTTTGTTTTTTTTCCATAGACAGAGATCATAAAATTACAAGTTACAACCTTTACTTGAATGCAGCATTACTACTAGTATTAATACTTGACCATTGGTGGTGGTGTTGTGCTTGGTTCAACAAAAGTTCAAAATGATCTGAAATAAGACATTCCCATCCATTGATCCATATTCCATGCAGCTTATGCTACGCAGGGTGGTTCTGGAGCCTGAAGCCTATCCCAGGGAGCACAGGTTGGGTTGTAATGGGATGCCAATCCAGTGCAGGGTACAATCACAGACTTTCACGTTTATGGACAATTTGAAAATGCAAATCAGCCTATAACACAGTATCTCACAGAAGTGAGTACGCCCCTCACATATTTGTAAATATTTGATTATATCTTTTCATGTGACAACACCGAAGAAGTGACACTTTACTACAATGTAAAGTAGTGAGTGTACAGCTTGTGTAACAGTGTAAATTTGCTGTCCCCTCAAAATAACTCAACACACAGACATTAATGTCTAAACCTCTGGCAAAAAAAGTGAGTACACCCCTAAGTGAAAATGTCCAAATTGGTCCCAAAGAGTCAATAATTTGTGTGGGACCTTCTTGGGCATGGAGTTCACCAGAGCTTCACATGTTGCCACTGGAGTCCTCTTCCACTCTTTCATGATGACATCACGGAGCTGGTGGATGTTAGAGACCTTGTGCTCCTCCAACCTTCCGTTAGAGGATGCCCCACAGATGCTCAATAGGGTTTAAATCTGGAGACATGCTTTTCTAGTCCATCACCTTCACCCTCAGCTTCTTTAGCAAGGCAGTGGTCGTCTTGGAGGTGTGTTTGGGGTCGTTGTCATGCTGGAATACTGCATACTGATCATGCTCTGCTTCAGTATGTCACAGTACATGTTGGCATGTTGGTTCCGTCAATGAATAGACGTATGAGTGCTGCCACTATTGCTGCAGAGGTTGAAGGGGTGGGGGGTCAGCCTGTCAGTGCTCAGACCATACGCCACACACTGCATCAAATTGGTCTGCATGGCTGTCGCCCCAGAAGGAAGCCTCTTCTAAAGATGATGCACAAGAAAGTCCACAAACCGTTTGCTGAAGACGAGCAGACAAAGGACATGGATAGTGAGAACAAGATAATCTTATTTGGTTCAGATGGTGTCAAGTGTGTGTGGCGGCAACCAGGTGAGGAGTACAAAGACAAGTGTGTCTTGCCTACAGTCGAGCATGGTGGTGGGAGTGTCCTGGTCTCGAGCTGCATGAGTGCTGCCGGCACTGCGGAGCTACAGTTCATTGAGGGAACCATGAATGCCAACATGTACTGTGACATACTGAAGCAGAGCATGATCACATGATATTCCAAGCATGTATTTCAAGTTAAGGTAATTAAAAAAAAAATAAAATCAGTTTTTAACTTAAAATATATAACTTACATAGCTTTTATACAGCGCCTTGCATAAATATTTATTTATGGTCTTTTCCATTTCCACTAGCATTGAAATGGATTTTATTGGAATGTTAAATCACAGATGTGTGCAAAATAGTCCACAATGTCTAAGCAAAGTACAAACAAACACCTGAAATATTTAATATTCACACCCATTCCCCCAACCAAGTGAGTACTTTGTCTGGCTGTGATTACAAACGTGAACCTGTTGGTGTACATTTTTGCACGTTTGTCTATTTTTCTTGATAAAAGTTCTAGACTCTGGGTTATGCTTATGCAAGGCTATTTACTGCTATATAGAAATCAAACAGATGAACCTGGCTTCTCCAAATTCTAGATTGATCTAGTCTTTGAGTGCCATTGTATTGCTAATGACACATAAGATATGGCAGAAGCACAACGGGTGAGTGGGGGAGCAGGTGTGCAAAACCACTTGTTGGTTTATAGTTAATTTATAGATAGGTGACATTCTATGTTAGCCTGATTCCTTGGAAGCCACTGCTGCTCTATGTCTATTTTTATCCAGTTTACCTCATCTACTCATCGTTTAAAATGCTTTGCAGGAATTAACTGGGGAGATTATATTAAACTGAATGTAAAGTATAATAAAGAATAAGTGGTGTGTGTGTGTTTGTGCATGCTCAGGAACGGAAGCAAATTGCTCCATCTCAGGTGCTTAACCCTGCAGGGCCCCTGGAAGATCAGACTCCATCTCTGCAAGCTCATAATCTGCTGTGGTTTCAGAGAACGCAGCTGCCACCTTGGCAGCCAAAACCTGTGTTGCTGTGGCGCCATGGCTTTGCTACACGCAGGTTCTCTCTCCTGTCACTTTCTCAAACACACACGCTCTTTCAAAGCATGAATGTCACAGCTACTACAGGTGCAGGCATCCAACCGCATTTAGCACCTTGTATATAAGATGCCCTATTTAAAACTACTGCATAGAGGCTGTTATTTATTGTTTGTCTTGCTCAGGGAAGCAGAGCAAGTGCTTCAGGATAAGCAGCAGGGCTGTTACCTGTTGAGGCTCAGTGAGTCGAAGGTGGGCTTTGTACTCTCTTATAGGTATGTACCTATATTGAAGCATGCCTTTTGCAGATATACACATACACACAATTACGCACACTCAAATGTTATTCTCTTCTAGAGGTGCGGACAAGTGTCGTCACTTCCTCATAGAGCAACAATGTGATGGGCCTGGGATGGAAGGTTACTACATCATAGCTGGCGAGAACAGCAGGCATTATAATCTTGAGGATCTGATAAACTACTATACCCACAATCCAGTGGGGCCTTTTAATGAAACACTCAGTGTGCCTTACGTGCAGGTATGATTCTGTTCACACATGCTAAAATACAGACATCCCCTCTATCCTCCTTTTCTTTAATATATGTACAGTATCTCACAAAAGTGAGTACACCCCTCACATTTTTGTAAATATTTGATTATATCTTGTCATGTGACAACACTGAAGAAATGACACTTTGCTACAATGTAAAGTAGTGAGTGTACAGCTTGTGTAACAGTGTAAATTTGCTGTCCCCTCAAAATAACTCAACACACAGCCATTAATGTCTAAACCACTGGCAACAAAATTGATTACACCCTTAAGTGAAAATGTCCAAATTGGGCCCAAATAGCCATTTTCCCTCCACGGTGTCATGTGACTTGTTGGTGTTACAAGGTCTCCGGTGTGAATGGGGAGCAGGTGTATTAAATTTGGTGTCATCGCTCTCACACTCCCTCATACTGGTCACTGGAAGTTCAACAAGGCACCTCATAGCAAAGAACGCTCTGAGGATCTGAAAAAAAGAATTGTTGCTCTACATAAAGATGGTCTAGGCTATAAGAAGATTGCCAAGACCCTGATATTGAACTGGCGGTGGCCAAGACCATACAGCGGTTTAACAATACAGGTTCCACTCAGAACAGTCCTCGCCATGGTCGACCAAAGAAGTTGAATGCACGTACTCAGCATCATATCCAGAGGTTGCCTTTGGGAAATAGACGTATGAGTGCTGCCAGCATTGCTGCAGAGGTTGAAGGGGTGGGGGTCAGCCTGTCACTGTTCAGACCATACGCCGCACACTGCATCAAATTGGTCTGCATGGCTGTCGTCCCAGAAGGAAGCCTCTTCTAAAGATGATGCACAAGAAAGTCCGCAAACAGTTTGCTGAAGATGAGCAGACAAAGGACATGGACTACTGGAACCATGTCCTTTGGTCTGATGAGACCAAGATAAACTTATTTGGTTCAGATGGTGTCAAGCGTGTGTGGCGGCAACCAGGTGAGGAGTACAACGACAAGTGTGTCTTGCAGTTGAGCATGGTGGTGGGAGTGTCATGGTCTGGGGCTGCATGAGTGCTGCTGGCACTGGGAGCTACAGTTCATTGAGGGAACCATGAATCCCAGCATGTACTGTGACATACTGAAGCAGAGCATGATCAGTATGCAGTATTCCAGCACGATAATGACCCCAAACACACCTCCAAGATGACTACTGCCTTGCTAAAGAAGCTGAGGGTGAAGGTGATGGACTGGCCAAGCATGTCTCCAGACCTAAGCCCAAAAAGGTTTAGGCAGTGCTGGAAAATAATGGTGGCCACACAAAATATTGACTCTTTGGTCCCAATTTGGACATTTTCATTTAGGGACGTAGGACATTTTCACTTTTGTTGCCAGCAGTTTAGACATTAATGGCTGTGTGTTGAGTTATTTTGAGGGGACAGTAAATTTACACTGTTACACAAGCTGTACACTCACTACTTTACATTGTAGCAAAGTGTCATTTCTTCAGTGTATTCACATGAAAAGGTATCATCAAATATTTACAAATATATGAGGGTGTACTCACTCTTGTGAGATACTGTACATTATATAATATGTGGGCACATGGTGACTTAGTGGTTAGCACATTTGCCTCACACTGCCAGGGTTGGGGGTTTGATTCCCATCGTGTCCCTGTGTGTGTGTGGAGTTTGCCTGTTCTCCCCGTGCTGCGGGGGTTTTCTCCAGGTACTCTGGTTTCCTCCCCCGTCCAAAGATATGCATGGTAGGCTGATTGAAAGGGATAATGTGTATATATATATATATATATATATATATATATATATATATATATATATATATATATAATATGTATGTGTGTGTATATATATATAATTATGTGCTTGATGTGGCTTAATGTCCCTAATGAATATGAAGAATCAAAATAATTAAAAAAATAATAATCCCAGTGATCTGAGGATAACTAGACAAAATATAGCCGCAATCAACGGGGTCGAAGCACCTTTCACAAATAGTGCCCCAGTTGCTAGTTCTTGCCAAGTAACATAGAACAAACAGACCAATCTTTTCCAGAAAGGGTCAGTGTTGGTAAAGGATTTCATTCCAATCAAACAGAAGCAAAGAGGAACTAATTCAACAGGTGGAATCCGGTGTGGGTCCTGCTTGATTGGAATGAAAACCTGAAAACCATATTGGCCATTTGAAGATAAGATACTGCCATAACACTGCAATAAATTAACATACTTTTCAAGTTTTACAACAAGTGAAGACTTTAGTATTTTTTAAACGAGCCTAATCTGGCAGCTCCATTTACTGGTCTGTCTGTTGCCTCAAACCCCCAGCATGAGGCAGCATGATTCCTGCCCCATTAAGCCTCCAATTTTGACCACTAGGTGCTGTAATATCTCTATGGATATTAAGTGGGGCAGTACTCACGCTGCCACTTGAAATCTAGAAAAGTGAGCAAATGAGTAGGCTTATATGTGCCAAATAACAACATTTTAAAACTGTTGATCACTCAAAAGAAAATGAGTACTTTATAAAGATTAACATTCTGTATGTAGAACAGATAATGTAACTCATGGTCAAGAGAGTTAGCAATTACAAATACAGGTGTGCCAATACAGTTTAATTGTCTTGACCCCTTGCTAACGCGCTATAGAAGGTGCCCAAATACTATGGGTTTCTGCATTCTCAGCCAAAGCAATCAGACCAATTGTGAATAAAATTCACCTGTTGAAAAAGTCCAGTCAAGTCAAATAGGATCTATTGGGATAGCGGTAGAACATGTAAAGTGACTTGTACAAGTAGATAGTTAATAGAGTATTATACAGCAAAGTGAAATGATAAGTAATTATTTTGCCTTCAGGCAGGTCTGTTTAGCTACCTGTCATAGGGATCCTTCCTGATGTTATAGGCATTCAGTATAAATGTTCTAGCTATCCACAATGACAGGAAAATGTGACCCAGTAATGGACTGGCTAGTCTTCACCACCCTCTGCAGTGCTTTTCTGTCTGAGATGGCTAAGACAAATTGGTTCTTGGTCTGAATGTGTGCGTGTATGGTGCACTGCCTTCCACAATTTTCTTGCAATGTTGTCACTTGAACTGATGAAGCTGAATCCTGAAAAAGATGCAACTGACGTTCTGCCCAAATGGTAATCTATTGCAATAGAGTGAGGCATGCATACTGTATACTGCCCTGTCTATTTATAGTATTTGTACAATTTAGCGTGTCCTTTACATACAACTTCCTTTACTACCTCATCTAGACTAATGACATCTGTGAGGATGAAGCAAAGATGGAAGAGAGAAACAAAGCAGAAATAGGTGAAGACAAAGAAACAACTCCACCAACTAGCAGCGAATACACTCCGACAGGCTACACGGGAAATGATGTACACGCTGCCCCGCAGTCAGCACAGTACGCTGTGGTGAGGAAAGTTCTGAGGAAGACTCACTCTCTATCCGAATGCATGACTGTATCTGACATGCTGCGACTCCAAGAAAATACAGATAGAGGAACAAAAACTGAGGTATCATTTTACAACACACAAAGATACAACACAAAAAACCACTACAAATTCCTTCTACTTGCTAGGTTGGACAGTCAAAATGCAAAACCTATTTCCTCCTTCCAGAACGACACTCCAGAGCATGTGTTTGGAAACATAGACACGTGTATAGGAGAAGACATGGACCACCCTGTAGATGCACCCTATGCACGTGTCAACAAACCCCAGCGGCCAGCAAGACCTTCCTCTGCTGCCATCGACGTCACTGATGCCAGTGTATGGGGTGCATCAGCAGCCTCTGATTCTCAATCTTTCCTCAATACTGCAGCTGCTGCAGAACAGAAATACTGGGAACTGGAGCCTATGCATACTTATGAGGAGGCTCTGCACACACGCCCTCGTGATGATCAGATTGCTTTCTACGCAGTTGGGAGGCACAGAGAAAACACAAGAGATGCAGGTGAGGAGGAGGAATATGAGAATTTAAAAAAATAATGGGTGATAATAGTGGCTTTTATGATAAGCTGGCCTGTCCACTGGAACATTTATAAGATGAAACCAAAGAATTTCTAAATTCTGCTTAAATTTCAAATTATTTGGCAGTACAGTCTTGAGTGTGTGGACCATAATAATGCACCTAAGCCCTTCTGAGTGAGGTATAGAAACTATCTTTAGAAACTAGAAGCATGTTAAAGGAAGTTAAGTATCATTAACTAGTGCAGCAATTGTTGCATAAGGGTGACTACATGAAAGTGAAAATATTCTATATGTAGTTAAAGTGTCATAAAGCTATAGTCACAATGGGGCTTGATGTGTAAAAAAAAGATGGCGAGTGCCTCTTTAGGAAACCAATCAACCGCAGCACAAAGTTGATCATTTACCTGTAAGAGAACGTCCTAATGCTTTTTATTTGTCAACAACAAACTTCCCAGCAGTTGCATTTTAAAAAATGTATTCATTAATGAGAAATCACATTTTATCCATTTAGAGTTATATTTTATGTTGTGGAACAACCGGAAGTCAAGTTAGTTCCTTATGATCACCTATTTCTTAGCTGTTATAGTCACTCTCTCGGTCATCCATCCTGAAATATTTCCCATGGTATAAATTATAAGCTAGACATTGAAGACTCAAAAGCTTCACAATGGAAATGATTATACACAAACTTTTTTTTTTATGTTTATTATTAGCCTTAGGTTCTATGGATCTTCCACTATACAAGGCCCTGTGAATAAGGAATAAGTTGTTGCTACAGAAATAACAGAACGAGTGCATTAATATGATTTGAATTGCAATCAGCATTATTCTCAGAACCGTGCTGTTATAGAAAATAAACCAACACCTTCTGGCCAATCAGATTTGAAACTGAAGAGTGCTGGGGTATAATATAGAGTTAAAACATAAGTTCTTGTTATAAAGGGTTCTTTAACTACTGTTATTGTTATTATTAACAATTTAATAATATATGTAATTAAACCTGAAGTTGTGATTGCTTTCTTCTCAACATTTTCAAGCATACAAGTCAGTCTAAAAATATTATGTAGGTGTACTGGTTATCATCCTTAACTAAAATTCTAATTGTGTCACAACTCTATAGACATATTAGTACTAGATGAATTCATTTCTGAGAGCTTATCTGTTTGTGATGTATCCAGCAGATTCTCTTGTCAATCATGTCTATTCAGAGGTCAATATTAAAGGGACCAGTTGTAACCCCATACCTGCTTCTCCTCCACTTCGGACCGGCACAGCATTTATTTCTACCCCGTCCTTAACAGGACCTGGTCCTAGACTGCCCCTAAGACCTGCCCATAGACCTGTCATACCTAGCAGCACTCAGGTATGATTTTTATCATCACATCATAAAAACAATAAAATAATAATAAAAAAACATATCAAACTAACTGGTTTCCAGAAAACTGACAAACAATGCTAATGGATTCTCACGAACACTATTTTTCCACAGAATTTGGGTGTTTCAGCAATGAGAATTACACACCCTTACCAACCTGAGCAGCTGCTGGCAGGAAACTCTGATTCCTCCATATACGAGCAGATTCCAGAAAGACCGAACAAATCCAGACCTCCATTGCCACCTCTGAACGGCAAACGCTAACTCCAGGTCATCTCCCACTGACATCTAAACCCTCCTACTAGCAAACAGGAATCATTTCATTTTATGCAGATGGTGCTGTACATTGTAATGCTTAACCATATCCTGAACTGGTGTCACTTTAGTGTTCATTTTCTTTGTTTTGACACAGGTGTATTTAACATTGGATCTTATTGCATAAATATTCAGCATGAACTTTAATCTTCTAGATCAACAGCATCTTGAGTATTATTGACCACAGTCCTTGAAAATGAAGTGTATATAAAGAGGATTTAGATCTACTATGTAGTGGAATAAATGTCAGTTAGAACTCATAGATTCATTAATAAAGCATTTTATATAAACATCCACTTGTTTTGGGGGCATGAAAATTACAGCTACAAGTAGTTTGTCACATTTACATTTGGTCATTTTGAGCATACCAATCAATAAACAGGGAATCAGGGTGATTATAAGACAGTGGAACTCAACTTCAGACATGCGACACATTGATTACACCAATAAGTAGCAATTTACATTAAAGTGAAGCTGTTATTCATCTTTATCTCATTTGTACATCTGAGCAGTTGAGGGCCTTGCTCAAGGGCCCAGCCGCAGCAGCTTGGCAGTTCTGGGGTTTGAACTCATGACCATCCTATCAAAAGTCCAAAAGCGTAACCTCTGAGCTACCCCTGCCCCATTATGCAAATAATAAACAACAATTCTCAGTTGTATTTTTTGTAAAAACCCACTTTTATTTTCATTGTAGATCTCTGAGCTCCCATAAAGACAGTAATGACCCAATTTGCCCTTAAACACTTAATTACAAGAACAAAAAAAAAAAAAATTTGCTCACAGCCTGGGATGGTCATTATGATAAATTATGAAGAAGGAAAGATGACTTCAGTGATGCTTCCGCATGGGTGGAAAAAGAAATATGACCATCCCATTAGACCTGTCCAAACTTGCATCCTTGGTCATGTTACCCCCAATATGGGTAATAAAATGATTGAAAACCTCTCAAAAACCCATTCCTACCCAATCCTTAACCCCGTTTTAACACCTTAACCCTACACTTCTCCATTAATTCTTCTTGGTCTTGGGAGAGTCGTATTTCCTCTTGCTGGAATACCACAGGAGCAGCGGGATGCCGATGGAAGGCAGAGTCATCACACCAAAAGCAGCCCAGTCCAGCTATGGAAATCACACACATTGCACAAGTCTCTTATTGTCATTCTGGAATCTGATCTCTTGCAGTGAAGTACTAGAACGGTATGGGGAAGAAGATATCACTTGGGGTATCAACACTGGGACCAAGTCCAGTGTAAGTTGCAGAACTTTTGAATGGATTTACTCAATTAAATCATGATATCTTCGTTACATGCAAAAGTCTTAGAATTATGTTACTCACTCCTGTATTCGCCTGTATCCAAATTTGCTGCTTAAATTGACTAAATTTTAAGGCTTGAAGGAGAAATATGGGGACTGAATGTTTGTTGAAATTGCGGTCAAGCATGAGGACCTTCTGAGACACCAAGGGTCTCTTCTGAGGATTGAGATACAATGAAACACTTACATAATGTGGAGAAAAGCGTCTGTCAAACTCCCTCTGAGCCAGAATGCCTCCCTGACCAGGAGCGCTGGTGTAACCAACCTAACAAGAGAGAAAATCTCAATTACTGTATAAATATCACGTTTACATAATGCTCATTTGGACACAGCTTATAAGCAAAGTCCATACAAATCAAAAGTACATTTACAGTCACATCCAAAAGAATTGGAACAGCAAAGCCAATTCTGTTGTTGTTGCTATATATTGAAGACATTTTGGTTTGAGATCAAAAGACAAATGAGATGACAGATCGTACCAAGTGCAGACATTTAGAGCTATTAATTCATTCAATCAATTAATTTAACAGGGCACACCTGGGCAGCAAGAAATGCCCATCAGTCACATGTTCCAATATTCTTGGATGAGTTCAAACAAAAGGGTGCATGTTCTACATTTCTGTAAGTAGTCTGAAATTCTGATCTGTCCTCCTGTATTAATCTTTTAATCTCAAACCCAAATGTCTTCAATGTATAGCAAAAACAACCGAATTGGACTTGCTTATACAATATATCAAATACTTATACAGGGGACTGTATATACCGTTATGAACTACTCATAATGAAAGCACTCATAGGGTTTGTCCAAAATCTAATTCAGTAGATCAAAGTAGTTTTACACACTCTACAAACTGTTGTTCTGCTAAAAATATTCTATGGTAAACCCCAACCAGTTGCAGCATATACTGTTTTCAAGAATTGTGATCACATTTGCCATCTAAAATGCATAGCAATAAAAAAAAAAAAAAGCCACACAAATAGTTGCAAGAAGGAAACACCCACCACGACCTGCCCGCCTTCTTGTGCCAAGTAGCTGACGGTGGCTGAGGTGAAGTTGAAGTAGCCGGCCTTCAGTGGACGCAGAACTACTGTATGAGACACATTACTGGCACTGAGGGACGGAACACGTCAGGGAACATGACCATCCATTGGTGGACTAAGTACAGATTATAGTGTTAGAAAATTAGTTGAATTCCTCAAGTGCTTTGCATTAAAATATTAAAATTATAATAAATACATAAATAAATAAATAAGCCACCCAACACAACTAATTACTTGCTTAGTGAGCTCTAACATGACAACATGGTAGGCATGAGATTATGGTTATCGTTAATATCGCAATACAAAATAGTGGGAAGCTGAATTTGCTGCACGCATCATGTATCGCAACATGTCCGTTTAATAAACGTACACACACACATGCATAAAGAGCACAAAGTTTATGAGGGAGAACCTCAATGCCTTAAAGCATTGTTTACTTAAACAATCCCTCTAAGATTTCGTGATTTTGCAATGGCAGGAATAAATGCAAAATCGCACAAACTCTGCAATGATCGGAGGAGCTTGAAATTTCTCAAAATCACCACAGATTTTCCGCAGGTTTGGGCCACGATCATGTGACATCACCACAACGTGCATTCAGCCAAAGCCTTCCTTTATTCAGATGTATAGACCATGAGTACAGCTAAAAGGTCTCATTTACCAACAAATATCACTGTGAAAGAGTGTGCAAAACTATTTCGTGCAATTCAAATTGCCAAGTCAAGTATTTTTCTACAAAAAAAAAAAAAAAAAAAAAAAGCGCTAAAAATTCCGAAAGTTGCATCCCCAATTTTTAACAAAGCCTCACCAATCACAAAAAAAAAAAAGAAACAAAAAGACAACTGTATGGACTCATTTAATAGTACAAGATGTCAAGGTAAACTGAAAGAAGCATTATGTCAAACACAAGGTCTGTAGACTTTTTTCATTTGGCCCACACCTTATATTATTAATCCTGATCTGCTTTCCTTACAGTACAATGTATTTGTATCGCAGTGGTTTGATTCATCACCATTACAAAAGAAATGCATTAAAATGTAATAATTTGTCTCAGTATAGCCTATATCATGATGCGTCCCTTATCGTGGCTTTAGTGTATCGGCTCATGCCTACTACAACAAAGCTTCTACAGCTGAAAATGCTTTAAAGCTGATAATGCTTTAAACTTGTGGTGAAAAGGATACGGGGCGATGCGATCCCACTTAACATTAAGCATCCCAGAGACGATGCCGAAATCCTCGGGAGGGAACGAGTCATCGGAGAGCTCCACTTCCAGTGCAGCACTAGAAACACAAAGAATATGGTACATAACATACATCTTAGAAATGAGAAACGTGTTCGTAATACGAATAAAGAAACCTAAGGTTACTTTTTTAACTTATAAAATGACACACTTTACAATCAGCTGACCTTAGAAAGAGCACATTAACAAAACAAAAAAAAAAAAAGCCTGCCACAAAATAAGTTTAAACAACCTAATGTACACTCACTGCCCACTTCATAAGGAACACCTGTACAGTTATCTGACTATGTAGCAGTAGCGTAATGCAAAAAAATCATACAGATATAGGTCAAGAGCTTCAGTTAATGATTACCTCAAACATCTGTATGGGGAAAAATTGTGATTTCTGTGACTTTAACCAGGGCATGGTGTTGGTGCCAGGCTGGTTTGAGTATTTCAGAAACTGCTGATCTGCTGGGATTTTCACACACAAACACTCTCTAGAGTTTACACAGAATGGTTCTAATGTTTGAATTGAACATTAACTGACACTCTAACTGTATCTGCATAATATTTTGCATAGTGCTGCTGCCACGTTTGGTTGAATAGATAACTACACGAATGTGGAAGTGTTCCAAATAATGTGGATGGTGAGTATTTATATAAAAACACACAAATGGTACAAAGACTGTATGCAAAAATTTATATAATGGTGCCTGTGTATGTGTATGCATGTATATTCATTATAATTGCAAAAGTGTACTGAATTAATAAATCAGCTTACAGAGTGTTATAGTCAGTGTAAAGTTTAAGGATAGCTCCGCTGCCTAATGTAACTCCCGAGGAAAGAGAGAATGAGGGAAGAGGGGAAGGGGGGGTTCCTAAGACTTTAACATGAGAATACTGCTCTTTTCAAAACTAACATATGAAATGTCAGCCTACAATGTCATTGTCAACATGTAGAAGTTATGGATAGCAGAGAACCGAGTCGTACCTGGTGCCCACGTTGTAGATGTTGTACTGCAGCGTGAGGTCTCGGCCCTCCACCGCATACCGGTTCAGCAGGGATTTGGAGGCGAGCAGGCGAGCTCCTTCCTCTCCCATCGCTGCCAGAGCCAGCGAGGCAAGCACAGCAAACACACACAGCACCCTCATCTGTTGGGTAAGAGAGACACACACATTTTAAACATTGTTCTAAGGTTTGACAATTTATAATGAAAGATCTATAATCCAAGTTCTCAAAATGGGATCCGAAAAGCGGGGTACGTGACCTGTCACAAAACGTAGTGAAAACTCCCACATAATGTTAATAGTGCGATTAAAGTGTTTACATGTCTGTAATGCACTTCAATAATGCGACTAAAACAGGAAAACTCCACGTCTTAATTAAATTTGTGTGTATTTCGAGTCTGACTTTATTCCGATTAAGGTCATCAATCGCTGTTTACATGCTAGTTTCTTAATTGAGTTAATATCAGATTATTGTTGTCCATGTAATTGTACTGAGTAAGTTTCCCACCACCAAGGCTTCAGGACAGGGGACTTTGTGCTCTCTTAGGTTTCTCTGTAAAATGATGAGATTATTTGTCTTACTAGCTTCAAAAGAGAGAAAAAGAGGACAGGACGACTGATTATAACTGCAATACATAAGTGATAACAGGAACGAACTCGTTTCGCAGACATTAAACATCCATCCATCCATCCATCTTCAACCGCTTACTCCTTTTCAGGGTGCCAGTCCATCGCAGGGCACAATCACATACACACTCACATTCATACACTACGGACACTTTAGACACGCCAATCAGCCATGCATGTCTTTGGACTGGGGGAGGAAACCTGAGTACCCGGAGGAAACCCCCGACACATCACTATAAACTATTACTTCTCCATAACACTATGCCACGTTGTGTTTTAATCCTGGATACTTGCTAGTCTAAAAATAAAAATACTGACAAGTCAGAACATTATAGAGATAAAATGTACTTCAAATATAAGTGAGATTTTTAAACATATTTTTTAAATATTCTTTCAGCATGTTATCTGAAAATACACAATAAAACAGCCTGAAATAAGAAACAATAATATACATATAATGGCAAGAAGACGTAACTATATATTTAATACATTTAATAATATTCTACCTTGACACAAAAAAGAAAAGCGTGGAGAAGATATGAAAGCTAAACAGCTCGGTGCTAGTGCTATGTGCGCTTACGTGTACTTCAGCTCTTGGCTAATCTCTGCATGACACCATTCAGGAATATTTTCCTTTATATTACCATAACAAAACTTAAAACATTACACAAACCCGTGCTCACAGACATGGAGTAGTTAAAACATTATATATAAATCTGAGCACATTAAAATAGTAAGTTACTGTACCTTCTCTTTCAGATCCCTGGTCGGTGAGTATGTGAAGGCTGGGCGGCGCATGCGCAGTCGTACTCATCCGCTCACAGGCATGACGTGCCTTTCGTTTTATATTAAAGCGCAGTAAAAGGGCGCATCGCCATCTAGTGTTTCGGGGTGTAAACGTCAGGCAGCACCACAAACACAACAACAGCAATAACAACAACACCTAGCAAAGAGTACCACTTGTCAGATGAAGCAACCACCTCAAACAATAACAGGAGCAGCAGATAGTGTTGCCTCCTCACAGATCCAGGGTTTCTCAATCCTGAGTTCGGGTTACTGACTGTGTTGAGTTTCCTCACAAGTTCCCCACTCATCTCTGTGGCTTTTCTCTGGGTTTCCTGGTTTCCTCCTACCTCCCAAATATTTGCCTGTAGGTTGACTGGCTAAATAAATTTGTATTCCTGCCTGGGACGTTTTTGGGACCATATATTTTCAAAGATTTTACAGAATGTAAAATAAATAAATAAATAGATAGATAGATAGATAGATAGATAGATAGATAAATAAAGTAGTATAATCAACAGTTGTCCTATAACAAACGTCAAATAAAACTACAAAAAGGTGGTTTAAATTGAAATAATAATAATAATAATAATAATAGTGCCCTGTGATGGACTGGCACTCTGTCCAGGGTGTACCCCGCCTTGTGCCCGATGCTCCCTGGGATAGGC
>JAFFST010054741.1:119037-132702 GCA_022414735.1 Noturus placidus | reverse complement strand
AGTTACTTGTGTTGTCCTTGACTATTGTTTAAATTTGTTTGATGTTCCGAAACACTTAAGTGTGACAAACATGCAAAGGAACAGGAAATGAGGAAGGGGGCAAACACTTTTTCACACCACTGTATGTAGCAACACACCACTCCAATCACATCATCAAGTTCACCGATGGTAGGTCTCGTCAGCAAGAGTAAGCATACAGAGAGGATATGCAGTGGCTAACAGACTGGTTCAGAGCCAACAACCTGTCTCTGAATGTGGATAAAACAAAAGAGATATTTGTTTGTTCTTCAGCAGAGAGTGGCCACTCTTCTCTGAACATTGATGATTCCTCCATGGAGCTCGTCAAGAGCACCACATTCCTTAGTCTTCACCTGACAGAGAACCTCACCTGGTCCCTCAACACCAGCTCCATAGCCAAGAAAGCCCAGCAGCGTCTCTGCTTTCTGTGAAGACCCTCCATCATAGACATTTACACCACACACTGCATCTGCAAAGCCACCAGCATTGTGGATGACCCCACTCGCCCCTCACACAAACTCTCCACCCTCCAGCCTTCTGGAAAAAGGTCCTCAATAATCAGAGACGGGACTGACACACACACACACACACACATGCGCACACTCTGAACTGAACACCATCACACAACTACTGTAATACTTACATATTCCTGCATTGACTCTATTGCATTTTTGCTGCTACTATATTCATTAAAAATATTTTAAAGTGTTTAATTTCTTGCCACTATTATAGACTTTACCTGGCTGCTACCACAATAACTGCTATGTTCATAGTTGGTATAAGGTAATCTGCTGAATACTAAGTCATAGCATGTTATGTTTACATTTATACCATTTTTAAATTATATTGTTATTCTTTGGCACTTATCTTTTACCTATTATATTGGACACTTTCACACTAAAATTACTTTTACACTGTCACTCACTGTGCCTATTGTCCTGTTTTAGTAGTACTGTCCTGTTTTGTGTTGTTTGCACACATTTGCATGTGCACCTTATGTGAAAATGTGAAGATCTTATTTAGTTCTGTGTCGTGTCATGTGGTTAGTGTGTTGTTTTATGTAGCACTATGGTCCTAGAGGAACATTGTATATGGTACCAGCTGTATATGGTTGAAATGACAATAAAGCCACTTGAAACTGAACTTGTTCTTACTGGTGTTACATGGTGCACGGCTGCACACAGATTACATCACTTGTAGGGATGGGTGATATGAACTTAAAACTATATCACGATATTTTCTGGTATTTATTGCGATAATGATATTAGTAACGATATAAATATAGTACCATGCACCACTGTTTTTGGCTACAAGTAATAGCTGTGATCTTAAGAGCCTCAGAAACACAAACATTGATCTAAAAATAAAACTGATTTTCTGTAACCAAACCAGTTCCAGATTGTAGAGGTAGCAACTTGTTTAGTGATAAACTCCTCCTCATTTTCACGTCCGCCTTCCAACATACTTGTTTTTGGGTCACAGATCGTCTCACAAAGACGGACACAGAAATACGTCATCAACTAGGCTTTATCATTATTATCGCAGGAATACTCATTCTTATTCATTTCTACCAGTATATCGTGAACGTTAAGATATCGCTCACCCTTAATAACTTGCCCACCCTGGCAGCGCCCCCACTGTCATTTTGCTTTTTCTATAGTAAGAAAAATAATTTAGTTCAGTTATAGAACGGACTCTACAATTAACAACGGAACGCGTCTGCTCAATTCAGCATGAGCCGAATGAGTCAGAGTTGCAGCACAGATCAGCAGGAGTCAGATTTCAGTGTTTGCTGATATTCACTTTTTTAATTAAACTTTTGTAATTTATTTATTTTATATCACAGCATGGTGTATGCTGTGCTTATTCGTTTTGTTAATGAAGCCGTCTTAATTGTTTTGTTAATAAAAGTTCTATGTTTAATATAAGCGAGTTTTTCATTGTACTGTTTTGTTGTTGTTGTGTTTATCATTAAGAATAATAATGAACCCACCATTCATTCAATTGCTGCTAATTTGAAAGCATAAGTGAAATGTGCATGGCTGCACAAGCCTTGATAAGAAATTTTAAAGCAAGGGGGAAAAGAGGGGAACGTGCCAACGACAACCCCAACCCCCACCATCACCACGGGTGATACCAGTGGGAAGATTTCCTCACAGTCACAGCTTTATTTTGAAACCTTTTCCAGCCTGATCTCAGCAATCTCCTTTGTTTGTGCCATGATGCAATTCCACATACAGGTTTTGTGAAGACTTTGATATATCCCTGTTCTTTAAATAAAACAGGGTGCTTACTCACACCTGATTGTCATCACATTGATTGAAAACACCTGACTCTAATTTCACCTTCAAATTAACTGCTAATCCTAGAGGTTCACATACTTTTGCCACTCACAGATACAGTATCTCACAGAAGTGAGTACGCCCCTCACATTTTTGTAAATATTTGATGATATCTTTTCATGTGACAACACTGAAGAAATGACACTTTGCTACAATGTAAAGTAGTGAGTGTACAGCTTGTGTAACAGTGTAAATTTGCTGTTCCCTCAAAATAACTCAACACACAGCCATTAATGTCTAAACCGTTGTCAACAAAAGTGAGTACACCCCTAAGTGAAAATGTTCCAATTGGGCCCAATTAGCCATTTTCCCCTCCCCGGTGTCATGTGACTTGTTAGTGTTACAAGGTCTCAGGTGTGAATGGGGAGCAGGTGTGTTAAATTTGATGTCATCGCTCTCACTCTCCCTCATACTGGTCCCTTTAAGTTCAACATGAATTACACAAGCTGTACACTCACTACTTTACATTGTAGCAAAGTGTCATTTCTTCAGTGTTGTCACATGAAAAGATATAATCAAATATTTACAAAAATGTAAGAGGTGTACTCACTTTTGTGATTTACTATATGTAATATTGGATCATTTTCCTCAATAAATAAATGACCCAGTGAACATTCTTGTCTCATTTGTTTAATTGGGTTCTCTTTATCTACTTTTAAGACTCGTGAAAATCTGATGGTGTTTTAGGTCATATTTATGCAGGTATATAGAAAATTCTAGAATTCTACAAACTTTAAAGCATCACTGTAATTGTCTAATTAAGGTGACATAGCATGATTAAATGGTCTGCACTTATATAGCACTTTTTAACCTTTGTGGTTCTAGAAAGCACTTTACACTGTTTCTCATTCACCCATTCACATACACCAGTGACCACAGAGCTGTCATGCAAGTCACTAGCCTGCCATCGGGAGCAACTTGGTGTTCAGTGTCTTTCTCAATGACACTTCGATATGTGGCGGCATGTGGGCTGGGGATCGAACTGCCAACCCTATGATTAGTGGACAACCTGCTCTACCACCTGAGCGAGCTACAGCCGCCACAAATAATTAAATAAGACACCCTGACAATCAGATTATTAAGTGGATTCTCCTCTTCAATTCAGTGGGTTAAAATTTCATTCAGATGGTTCTCAATCAGTTTACACTGATTAAACCTAAAAGTATACAAAGTTTGTTTATTCTGATTGAGGAATTACTTTGAATATTAACAGATTATTAGACTGCATGTCTGCATGTGAGAACTAGATTTTTTGGGTGGGGGTGGGGTCTTAAAATAAATAATTTATATCACTAAATAATATATAATATAATAATAGTGTATATCATTTTATAGGCTTAAATGAAATAAAAACCGAAATATGAAAAAAATTTATTTGGCTCAGACATTTGTTTCATAACCAAATGTCTGTGTTTATTTTAACACTTCCTTAAGTGAATCAATACAGCCTTGTCGTCATGTTGTTGCAATGAGAAACTGCCTGAGGCGCTGAGGGATACAGTATTGTGATTGAGTGGATAATAATGAGAGCGAGTGAAACACAGTCGCACATTTCTCTGACAGAGAAAAATAGCACAAGCCTATAAAAGAGCCTAAATTAATTTTTTTTTTTAAATCGTGGCTGAGTGACATGCCTGGAGATGGATCTTGAGATTTGTAGACTAGTGTTTGCCCGTTTAACACTTATTTATTTCCCCATAAAGCCGACATACTTTATGGCTTCATCCAAATTTATTGGTTCACCTCTCTTGTTTGGCTCGAATCCAAAATGTTCCCAGATTGCCGATGTAACAAGATCCATCACAGCGGCAGAACCCGGAATTTGCCTGAGTGGATTATGCTGCCCTCAAACATACCCACGCCAGTGCACAACTAAACTAACAGACAACACCATATAAGGTATTTGATTATGATTTGTGTATTAACATAAAATCACCCGCTATAAGGTAGGCCATAAATACAAATTTATTATTGCAACTGTTATTATAATTACACCTGTATACAAAACAGTGTACTTTGTACTTGTCATAGTGCCCACTCAAGCAGAAACCTTGACTCCACCACCTGCCAATGGCCACTGTCACCGCCATAGCACTTACACATTCATGTTCAAAACTCAAAGCCCATCTTCTGGCGTTCTAGGTTTTTTGCCATCAGTTTGCGTATCTGTTTGAGATTCTTGGTAGCGCAATATCTCAAGAATTTCAAGAAGGTCAATTTATCTTGGCTAATCAGCAAACCGGTGGATGTTTTTGGGAAGTATGAAGAAACAGGAGAACTCAAAGGAAACAAACACGGACCCTGTGCAGAGCATGCACAGAAACTCCAGCAATCTGAGCTCTGATCAAACCCCACCTTGGAGCTTTGAGACAGAAACAATACCCGTTGCACCACTGTGCCTCCCTGTAAATAAACAATTAGGCTTAAAATGTATTTAGCGCTGGATATTAATGTCAAATTAGCTTTATGAAATAAACTTCAATATCTTTTCTGCTGCTCAGGTGAGTGTGTGGCACCAGTTGGCTGTGGAACCTTGAAAGAGCATGGCGGTCGCTGAATGCCCAGACTACTTTGTGCTCCACCCGAAATACCAGGTACAGTTTGTTTAACTGTTTCCCAACAGATGAGTAAACATAGTATTGGGAAACTCGAGATGTATTATGCTGATAGAAATTCTCCATCTCAAGTTACTTGTAGTTCAGAACTAGGTTTACTTTTGCACTGTTGGTCAAATTTCTAGATCCATATATTTTCTCAGCATACAGTAGGCTAGCCAACTGAAGCACTGTATTATGTACTACACGTCTTTTGCCTGTGGTTGCAATGATATATACACACACACACACACACACACACACACACACACACACACCCCTCTGGTCTGCATGCCTGTCGTTGCCATGGCACTACACAGCTGATTCACTGACATGTAAAGTAAAGCCTCACACTATTTATACTAGGGTTGCACACTCTTTCTGCATCTTTCACTCCCTCTCCACCTCTCCCTGCTTACTTGATATAATTCCTCTAACTGTACATTGCTCTTTTCCTGTCTTCTTGACAGCTTTTCTTGTAAACTCTTGTCGTTGAACATACTGCATAGGAGGTAACACTCATGCAGTTAGTCATAGCCCCTACCCCACATGGACATGTGTATGATCTGCTTCTCACACTCCATCCTGTCCATTTTCCGATTCTTCTAGCACTTTTCTGATCGTGCCCCACTTTCTCTTCAACTTCTCTGCTTTCTTGTTGCAGCAGTGGAGTGTATAACATGCTTGTGAACATGGCAGGGCCTTGTGTGTGTACGCAGCAGGGGCTTGGGCTGCCCTCTTTCTGCGCTCTTATATAACTCTGTGGACCAGGGGAGGTAGTTTCTGAGAGCCAGAATCACCCTGAGCTGGGAATGCAGCCCAAGCATATCCTGCAAGTATTCAAACACACTGGTGGGTTTTTATCTGCCACATTCTCCCTATCACTTTTCGCTCTCTTGCTACAACTTTTATTTTGTGAGTGTCTTGTACGCTGCCTTGTTTAATTTTGTAGTCATTATGATGGTATTTACAATGCACTGTTGTATTAACATTCAACGCTGTGTTGGCCTTCTCCAGTGATGGATTTTGATTGTGGATTGGTGGAATAAAATGTGGAGATAGCATAGGATTAAGGTGGAGGGTTAAAGGCTTGAGTGAACAGTTATCATTTCAGATTTCCTGCAGATTAATTGTTTAGGTTGTGTGTGTGTTTCAGTTGGCTATGTTACAATGTGCTTGAAATAAGTTATCTGAACATTTGAGATCCAGCAATGAGTAAAAGCCCACTTACCAGTTTTAGCAGTGTGGGTTTTTTTTGTTTGTTTTTGTTTGGTCTTGTGAATGTTTCATATTTTTGGTTTACTCATTCAGTGTTTTAATTGGCCGGCTGTAGGTATACATTAGTAACAGTAACTTTTTCAATAGAAATGTCTCATGTATTTATTTATTTTACAGCAATCAGTGATTGTCTACAAGACTTTGCCCTTGTGTGTGTGCACGCCTGTGTGTCTATGCTTATATACATGTGCACATTTTTTGCTTTCTCAGCACATTCCTCACTTTCTAGCGGAGGAGGTCAGAGGTTAAGCCCTTAAGGATTTTACTTTCTATTTTATTTTTGTAATCTCAGCCTCGGTCTCTTTCTTGGAAAAACGCCATTCTCACCGCCCCATAGAATCAGCTGTGGGCTTAAAATTTACACAATGGTGCTGAGGGATGGACCCCAGCCAAATTTAACACACAGAACCATGCACATACACGTTCCATTCCTCGGCTCACTCCTCCCCAAACCCGTTACAGATAATTTGCCCCAGTTTTTTTTCCAGTTGATTTTCTAGAAGTACATGAGAAATTTGTCATAAAAAATTCAGCACAGACACGAGCATCGAAAAAGCCATAACACTTGATTGTTGCTTGTTTTTATGGTTTCACTGAGCTGCCTTAATGTTCCACAGGCTGTTTTAACATTCCAACGGGATTAGAGAATTTGAGACATGCTTTCTCAGAGTTGTAAATATCCTCAATTTTATAGATCATCCTTTTTTTCTTGGAGCCAGAGGGGATGAGTGCAACAGCAAGCCCTCTGACAATGACCAGTTCCTGGAAACAATTTCCATGTTCCAGAGTTTCCTAGAAAACTGGAAATTGAAAATGGGGTGTGATATTTTTCTGTTGCTTCTGGTTCCTTATCCTGAATGTTCTCCAGCTTTTTTGGATTCACAATTATAGAGTGCTGTGCATGAAAATCTGTAGATGTAGTACGGTTTCTGATCTTTCTCCTTTGAAGGTATCAGTGACAACAGACAATCCTGGAACAGAGGAGCCTAGCATGTTGATTTTGTCCATATGCTGTGCTGTCATAAATGTTAAGTGGATTAACAGAAGGGCACGTTCAGTTCTAGGACATCTGTGTGTGTGTGTGTGTGTGTGTGTGTGTGTGTGTGTTTGACTGCGTGCATATGCATACTGCACAATCTGCTCAACTAAACTCGCTTAATTTTCAGGACAATGTCGACCACACATCCTCTCGCGGATCAGCCAGTCTTGTTCACTTCCAGCAGCCGTCTAAGCCGAGCTCTTCTAATCACCCAGGTGGGTACTGTTATCCGTTTACTATAGATTTAAAGATGTTATTCTACCTTATAGCTCTGATTTCTGACAGCATTTTAAGGTCAGAAAGCTTTATAAGATGAAATCATTACATGAAGAAAATCAGGCATGTATGGTATTAAGATGGGTTTCTCTTGATTTATTACATGTTTGTGCTGAACGAGTTCAGATGTGTGTGTGTGTGTGTGTGAGAGAGAGAGAGAGAGAGAGAGAGAGAGAGAGCATGCTTATGCATGTGTGAGGAGGGATCGGTATTTCTGTATTTCTGTGCAAGTTTCGTGTGCAGTTAAGCCATGTACAGTGCCCTTCACTAATATTGGCACCCTTGGTAAATATGAGCAATATGAGGCTGTGAAAAATTGTATTTATTGTTTAACATTTTGGTCTTTTGTTTAAATAAATGCACAAAAGTACTCTGATCTCATGAATATCAAACAGTTGCAAACACAACACAGGTTTATCAAAAAAATCTTTGTTAAATATAGGTGTGCAACAATTATTGGCACCCTTTTAGTCAACACTTTGTGCTACCTCCCTTTGCCAACGTAACAGCTCTGAATCTTCTCCTATAATGCCTGATTATAGGGTTGGATGAATACATGACAATGAATCTGAGAACATTCCTCCATACAGAATCTCTCCAGATCTGTCCAATTTTGCGGTCCACGCTGCTGGACTTTCCTCTTCAGTTTATCCCACAGATTTTCTATGGGTTTGAAGTCAGGGGACTGTGATGATCATGGCAGGACCTTGTTTTTTGATTTTGTGGTCAGTAAACCATTTTTGTGTTGAATTTGATGCATGTATTGGATCATTGTCCTGCTGGAAGATCCAACCATGGCTCATTTTAAGCTTTCTGGCAGAGGCAGTCTGGTTTTCATTTAATATCTGTTGAAATTTGATAGACTCCATGATGCTATGTATACTAACAAAATGTCCAGGTCCTCTGGCAGATAAAAATCCCCAAAACAATAAAGAGCCACCATCATATTTAACAGTGGGCATATGCTATGATTTTTAGCTACTCGAACCGTGCTCTTCACAATGTGTTGAGACAGTATAGACATGTCCAATTCCAGGTTAATTCATAACATTGAATTCATGCAGATGACTAGAACTTCTTAATTATTGCCCTTATGGTGGAAATGGGCATTTTCAATGCTTTTGCAATTTTTTTTATAGCCACTTCCAATTTTGTGAAGCTCAACAACCTTTTGCTGCACATCACAGCATTCCGTGGTCTTACCCATTGTTATGAATGGCATTTGTGAAGGCCTATGTGTTACCTAAAATTCATACCCCTGTGAAACAGGAAGTCATGGTTGAATATTTTCCATTTCCTGCTCACCCAGGTGTACTAAACAAATTAACTGGGAATATACTTTAAATATATTTTTCTCATATGAATTCATAGGAGTGCAAATAGTTGTTGTGCCTATATTTAACAAAGTTATTATTTTTGATAAATCTGTGTTGTGCAATTTTTTTATATCCACGAGAGCAGAGTATTTTTGTGAAATGTTTGAACAAAATAACAAAATGTTAAATAATAGACAATTTTTCACAGACTTCTTTGCTCATATTTCCCAAGGGTACCAATATTAGTGGAGGTCACTATATAGCTTTGCCAGGCCCTTCTTCCAATCCCAAAAGATTGTGTGTGTTATAGTGGCACTATAGGCTGTGTTCCATTTATATACTGTATCTAATAGTGTGCAAATGTGTATGGTTAAGCTATATACAGTGGGGTCCAAAAGTCTGAGACCAGTGAAAATGCTTCTATTTTGCATTCTTTTTAAATTAGATTTAGAGCATTTAATAAGTTGATAAATTAATTTTGTTATATAATTTTTAGTAGAATATTTACATGAATTCCCAAATTTCTTAGTATTTGGTATTTCACACTTTTGCTATAATGCGCATTTGAGATGGAATGAACTCCACTAGTTTGGAAAACAACTTGATTCATGTTATAACAAATCCATCGTAGTGTCATCTGAATATGTACTTAAATAGAATGAATTAGACTCAAGCAAAATCTAGGGACCTACAAATACTGCATAATAAACTTTCATGATATTGAAAATTTACATTGAACATTAATCCTTTCTTGCACTACACTGGCAACTTTTCAGATATTTTCAGTAGGTATAAAACAAATGAATTATTTTTTCACCAGTCAGGACACTGTTGGGTTTCTGTGTGTAGAGTATTGTGACTCTGTGTTTAGCTGCTGGTGAGCAGGGCGATGGGAAAGTTGAGGGGTGTGAGCCCCTGCTGTGCAAACAATTCACACCACTCCACAGTAACACTGGTTATAAAGCACAATAAAAAGTTAACCACTACTGTGGAGTGTGACATCACAACTAAATTCATAGCTGAACATAGACGCATAGTGTGTGTATTTATTCAGCTTTTATTCTGATTTCCTAAAAACTAAATACGGAAAAAGTTTGTCCTTTCTGTTTTTGAAACGTTTCAAAAGTTTCGCGTACAGATGATGACGATGTGAAAACGATCCCTGTTCACATGGAGCCGAAAAAAACCCCCAACTAAAAATGCTGTATTATGCGTGCCAGGCCAGTAGATGGCGATGTCAGTTTGTACAGAAACACTATGCGCCTGCACACATAAACATTCACGTCAACGTGTCCGCCATATTGATCCGGGCGAGAATGCCCTATAAACAAATACAGGTAAATGGTGGAGCTGTGGTTTTTCTGGATAAAAAGCATAATATCGTTTACATTTCTGACACGATTTCAATGGTTTATGATCTATGTAGAGTCAAAACTTTTTTTTATCTCCAGTTACTGTTAAAATGATTCATTGCCATAAGGAATTGTGAAAACTTATGCTTGTCAAGCATAGATTTGGTTTATTTTTCATGGTTAATACATTCCCTAATGTAATATAATGAGACGTCCCTAATGTAATATAATGTAATGTACATGAAATATGGATAAAGTTTTTTCCATTGTGGAAATGGATTTTTCTGTCTTCAACCCCATCTTTTAGCTTTTCTTGTGCTCCAAGTCAGAATTCTGTTAACAAAGCTCGTTCATATAAAAACACTGAAAAAAAATCGAGTCTTTTCAGTGAGAAAAGACACTGGCAGCCAATCTACTCTCTACATTTTTTAGTAATGAAAGGATACAGATATACTCCAAAACAGACAATTACAACATAGTTGTATGGTTTTAAATACCCTTTGTCTGCATATATGTGAGTTAATAATTAGGCGTATGTAATAAATGCAACTCCACTGGCTGCAGTAGCGATTTAGTAAATCTGTACTTTACTGGAGAAGCATCAATAAACTAAAAATCTTGAGCAGCACAAACACAGTCCTATAGTTTTGAAGTACTTGTGCATATGCCTACAGACAGAACAGGAAATACACGTGCGCATGACGTCATCGTTTGTACACATTCTCGTTTTTGTTTGTTTACACAGAGACGATAACTGCATCGTTTTCAAAAACTTGCACTTTGAAACCCGTTTTCAAAGGTTTGTGTTTTCAGGCCCCAAAACGCCGTTGTCGTGTAAACCAACAGTCAAACCACATAATAAGTTTTTTAAAAAACTGCTAAAAAACTGCAAAGTTGCCAGTATGTTTTTTTTATTATTATTTTTTTTCTTCTTATAATTCAAAATGGGGTAAAATATCCTGGGGGATGGTCCTTCATATCCAACTTTAACCTAGGTTTGGGAAACACAGTGTTTTTACTCATGGTCTTGGATGTTTTTTCACTAAAAGTAAATTCACTTATTCAATTGATAAATTAAAAGTCTTGGTCTTGGTCTCTTGACCATTGTCTCATCCTTTATTGCATTATTTGATCACTTGCTGACACCTAGTACTAGATTTCTATAGACTTTTTTCAAACTTCTCAGAGAGTTAGCTTTCAATTCTAGGCATCCGTTTGCATTGCTAATCTGTGGAGTTACTGTTGTGTTGGAATTTTAAAGTGGGACAGGTATGCCTTCAGGTAAGAGTGAGTTTTGATGTTGACTTTTTGACGACCAAGTATCCCAGTGTGAATGTGATTTATGATTTACGCAATATCTCCTGTCTCTCTTTCTTACTTTTCTTCTCTCCATCCAGACGATGATGTCGATCTAGAGGCTTTGGTGAATGACATGACTTCCCTGTCGCCCTATGAGGGCCTTTACTCTTTTAAGACCCAGCAGTCTGACACCATCCCTCTTCTGACCAATGGCCAAGGCACTAGTGTCAAGATTAACAGGCTTGCTCTGCCTCCACATGCGTCAAATAGCCAAATGACGGCTAATCACTCACCTGCACAGAAAGCCTGCCGCTCCCAACCTGTCAACATACTGGCTGTTAGGTAACACGCACTGATTCACACTTCTTTTTTTATACATGCATACCTCTGGCTCCACATCTTTCCAGCGGAAATTTAAGGCTTACAATTATATATAATTATAATCTAATTATACAAATTATTTTTGTCATTTTGCCTCCGTACACCACCACAATTGAAATGAAGTAATCAAGATGCGATTGAAGTGTAGAATCAGCTTTAATTCAAAGGGTTTAACAAAATTATTGCATTAACATTATCATAACTATTAGGATTTTTTTTACTACTTGGACGAAAATCCTTTGCAGTTAATGCCTTCCTGAAATCTGGAACCCATAGACATCACCAAATGTTGAGTTTCCACGATTGATATGCTTTGCCTGGCCTTTACTGTAGCCACAGTACGTGAAAAGCAGGCTCAATTGGGTTACGGTCATTGGACATTTAAAAGTATATATTTGTTTGCCTTAAGAAGCCCTTGGGTTGCTTTCGCTGGATATTTTGTCTCATTATCCATCTGTATTGTGAAGCACTGTCCTATCGGTTTTGCAGCATTTGACTGAATCTGAGCAGAACTTGTAGTTTTATACACTTCAGAATTCATCCTTCTACTATTATCCACAGTCACACCATCAATAAATACCAGTGATCCAGTTCCATTGGCAGGCATACATGCCCAAGCCATAACACTTCCTCCACATGTTTGACAGATGATGTATTTTGCTTTGAATCATGAACCCTTCCTTTCCTTCTTCATACCCTTCTCTTCCAATCATTCTGGTACAAGTTAATTTTGCATCAGAACTATGAAGACATTTTTTTTGATTTGCTAAGAGTTTTTTTTTTTTTTACTTGCAAAGTCTAAGCTGGTCTTTCTGTTCTTGAGTGTTACCAGTGGTTTGTGTCTTGAGGTAAACTGTCTGTATTTACATTCACGAAGGCGTCTCTTGATTGTAGACTCTGACAATGATACGCCTACCTCCTCCAGAGTGTTCTTGACTTGGTTAGATGTTGTGAGGGGATTTTTTTTAAGAAGGAAAAAAAATTCTGCAATCATTCATTTGATGGTCTTCTGTGGTCTCTGAGGTCTTTTGGTGTTGCTGAACTTGCCAGTGCATTCCTTCATTTTTAAGAATATACCAGATTGTTGATTTGGCCACTCCTAAAGTTTTTCCGATCTCTCTGATAGGTCTGTTTTGTTTTTTCAGCCTAATCATGGCCTCCTTCACTTGCCTTGATACCTTTTTTGACCGCATATTGAGAGTTCCCATGAGCAGCCACCAAATGAAAATTCAACACATGGAATCAACACCACATTTAATCTCCTTAATTTGTCACGAAATAACGAGGAAACAGGTCACACCTGACTATGAAACCGTCAATTGTCCAATTACTTTTGAGCCTGTGAAAATGGAGGGACTCTGCAAAAGATTCCTGTAATTCTTAAATTCAATTCAATTCAATTCAATTTTATTTGTATAGCGCTTTTTACAATAGACATTGTCACAAAGCAGCTTTACAGGATTAGAAACACAGTACACACACAGTAAAAATGAGTAATTATCCCAAACTGAGAAAGACACTGAGTGGCGACAATGGCAAGGAAAAACTCCCTAAGATGTTTAAGAGGAAGAAACCTTGAGAGGAACCAGACTCAGATGGGAACCCATCCTCATCTGGGTATCAACAGACATTCTTAAAGAGACAATTATTGGTTTAAATGTAATCTGTTTGGCTCAGAGAAGCCTTTTTCCCAGCAGTCTGGATTTGGAGTAGAGGAGAGCTCCATCCAGAAGTAGGACCGTCGAGACCGATCATGAAGTTTTTGAGAGC